>JAIGNY010000993.1:787500-887500 GCA_020152595.1 Chiridota heheva
GCATAATACTCAACAGTTCAAATTCAGCTTCATTTACAAATATTAATTTTACCTTACCTGTGGATGAAATAAAAATATTTGAAAAGAATGACTAACTATGCCCTGCGGTGATTTCATCATGTACTTTGGCATTAGGAACCCTTCAAATCCCTTCGACGGTTTGGTGTCTACATTGAGGGTCAAGGAAGCCTGGAAATTGAAGAGATTAAGAAGGATTCAACATCAAAATATTTTCAGAATTATTGGAAATAAATGGCATATATTTTCAGCAAAGCCATTGCTCGCAAGAGAGGGGTGCAATATTTGGGAACTCAGAAATTTTTACAAGAATATTGTGTCAAGTATAGGGGTGGCTGATCCCCCTCAACAAAAAGTGGGGTGGCACTGGCTATGGTCATGTTTAGCCCCAAATATTTTAATCTGTTTTGGGGGTATCATCACATCAAGATGGATTTTCAATCTGGTTGAAGCAAGGTGACTGAAGTTTTAGGCATGATTTTAACTTAACCCCAAGAATGCCTAAATTTGCAGAGCTTCTAAAAGCCTCTGGACCTCACAGCCTTTCGGCTTCAGCAAAGCTCATTGTCCCAGATTTCAGCACCCCCCCCCCTCCAACAATCATTTTAGCTCCGCTGCTTCACAGCTTTGAAGTAAAAACTTGAGTGTATTTGGCCAGAAATTTAACGGTAAATTTAATTTGTGGCGCACTACACGTACAATTGAAAAATCTAACCAATACCTGGTTCAATACAATATCTGGAATATCTGGAAGCCCAACTGGTTTATCTGTGCACTCAGGCTGGAACTGAATAAGGAAGTTTCTGTCGTATTGCTTTTTACCACTTAGGTTGATGGGGCTCCACTGACCTGAAACAAGACAGAAAAACCTTAACAAACATCAGTATTTCTCTCATATGGTGTTAACGTAGAAGATTACTTCTGAGTGTTGAAAGAAGTAGCAGTGCCAGGCATCAGGAACCAGCATAGGCACTGGTGGGGGCAGGGTGAAATAATTTCTTGAGGGGGAAGGGGGCAGGACCCCCAATAATCATCTGCATTTTTCATATTTTTGGTATATTTTTAATTACCGATGAGATTTAATTCATATGTTCTCTTTATATGATAGCCTAGATCACGCAGTCCACAATTACAATATTCTTCAATTATACAAAACAAAAACAGTTTTTGTAACACATTTTCTGCAATGGACCCCCTGACTAGAATGCAAAATGTCCACTCATATGGTCATAATTACTTGCATTACGTCTGTACAATGACAACTCGCCTCCCTGGCCTGATTCTAACACGTTATAAGCGGGCTTTATTGGATGTAAGCACTATTGACTATTGCCTATTGGCCTACACATGAAAGCGGATATATTTATTTTCTAACATTTTGGAAAGTTAGGTTGCTCATTGCATCATAAAACATGGATAAAATCTGTTAATTTTGCAATAACATTTTGTTTTCAAATAGCCTACATTAAACAGCAGACTTTTAGCTGTAGACAATATTATGAGCTCAAATCGAATTTATTATGCAGGCTCGAAGCCAGGACTGTGATACTGGGTTCATTTTTTTTGTATATCAAAGGGCACTTCATTCCTGTACCTCGGAAAAATTGAAATAGGAATGCGTGACGTTCTATGTCAGGTTTTTTCCCTGAGAGAAGGCTATAGTTTCGTCAAATGGTCAGGCCAATCCGGTACTTCAACAAGCTTTGAAATTCCTAGTGCTTATTATGTATTTAGATTTCAAAAAGCATTTTTTCTGAAAAAGGGCATTATTCTGAGAAAAGTTTGAAAATGTAAAATAATCTATATTGTATTTAATACATGAACTAACACACACCGAGAGATAGTGGAGCAGGCGAGATATAGAACAGGCTCGTTTTAAAAGTTTGACAAATTTACACATGTTCATAGTAAATTATTGGAAGCTTATCAAACATTTTTCTAGGCTACACATATTTTTCAAAGAGTGACGATAGACCTATATCCATGCACAGAAATGTGAACAATAAAACATTATATTTCCACATTATATGTTTTCATGATTTTGTTTTTTGTATATTGTATGTTATCTCTCTTTGACATGAATTTTGACTTGTATAATATACTTTCTTTCTATGCGTTGTAACATACTTTTTTGCCCTTCATATGTCAATTTTGCGAGGGACCCTTAAGAAAGCCCCTAGACCCCACGCCAAAAGGCGAGCACTGCAAGTTAAAGTTCTGTCTCATTTGTGTAGAAACGATTGAAATTAGATAGTTATGACCTCACATCCTCACATTCCTAAAAATAATATATTTATAGATTTTACTGCATTTTTCCAGCAATTTGTGGCTTAAAGTACTGGATATATCCAAATAGTAGTAGCAATAGAATCTGGCAAAATAGCTATTTCTATTGGTACAAAATTACCACAAAAATACATTAAATTAATCAAGTTAAATAATTGTTCTTCAAAATAAATGAACCAATTGTTGCAAAAGTGATGACAAGGGCTGCCACCTTGCCACACCTTCCTACACAAATGAGACTGAACTTTAACTTGAAAATTGAATATCTCCTTAAAAGGAGTGAGATTTTGATGTAGTGTCTTCACCATTTTGTTTCTTTAATGACCTCTTAGATACAAGATATAAACTTGATATAGTTTTATACTACCTACCTTCCTTGTAAGTATATTTCAATTCTACTTTCTTCTTTTCCTGTCGTAATTCTTTTTCTGCACTCACAGGCAAGTCTGTTGGTTTGTGATGCATATTACGATGGACACATGAGGCTGCAATAGGCAACAGGTATAGTTCTTTTGTTGGAATGTCCTGTTCAACTTGAATTCCCAACCTCAAAACATCAAAACTGGTCCATTTTTTCATCTTGATTTGGTCGTCAAGCTTGTATCATTAATAAGAATATATCAAACATGAGTTTCCACATGTGCTATGCCTGTCACAAAGGAATATATTCTTTACTTTTTCAGTCTGTGAAGGAAAAATGGAAATTGGTAATGATTCTAGGGATTGTATGATAGGCCCGTAGTCCGCAGCCTGATAATAGCAGTGGCAAAAGTTTGGACGTGTTTCCTCAAAAAATCATGATGTATTACTCAAAATGTCAGAAGTTTTTCCTCCAATTATCCAACTTTTTCCTCAGAATTTCTGACTCTTCCTTAAAATTTCCAGTGTCAAGCCTAGTTTTGCACCTCTGCAAAAATGTCTAGCTACACCACTGATGAAAACACCTTCAGAATAAAAACAACCCACACTTCTATTATATCAGTGATGGATTCAGGATTTTTTCCACTCCGGAGGCACTTACCCCCTCCCCTCCCTTCCCTGGGTTTAACATCAATGAAGCAACTCATTATTAACATAACTTGTATTTGTTTATCCACAATGAGCTGGAAGAGCTGGATACTGAGGATCCATACCATACTAATGCACTTGTCAATTGTGACTTAATACCCCTACATCCCGGAAAAGGTGAGTCATTGCACCTAGGTGAGTCAACAAAGCGTGTACATTGATGCACCCCTTAGTCACTTAGGTGATTGACTTTTCTTTTGAAATGACTTAATAGACTGAACAACTCACCTTTGCTAACAAAGTGACTTGTCTGAAGTAAAATCTAACAAAGTGACTTGTCTGAAGTAAAATGACTCACATTTGACTTACATTGTTGCGGGTGAGTCATACAATTAAGTGACAAATGCATATACAGGTTAATAGTTAAGAAAATGGAAGGATGGATGCCACCGACTCTCATTGTTTTTTGTTTTGGTGGGGGAGGGTCCAAAGCCTAAAGGAAGGGGTATATTGCAACTTACCATAGTCCGAGATTCCTATCACAGTAGGTCATCCATTTTCACCTAATATTTGCGTTGTTTGGCATTTGGCAGGCCAAATCACGTTTAATTTAAACCAAACGTAAGTAATGTTTAAGACGTACACTGTCAGATTATCATTTGCGTCACCACCTGTACAGCTTACCGTAGCTTCTTGAAGTTCTAGATGTTTTGGTTGCGTTCAACAACAAATCCCCACCCGCATTCTCCCCAACAGAAAATTCCTCTACAGAAAGAACGTAATTCCCGTTTCTTACCTCGGTTTCGCTGTAAACTTCCGACTTGCAAAAGATTCTCAACGAAGTTTTACATTAGTCTTTCCACCTACAGCTGTACAGCAACACAGTTGATATAAACCAAAAAGCTTCCACTCAGAGACATAACAAACTGAGCTTTACACATACACGTCGATTGACCCGTTTGTCCATGGGAGATATCAATTTTAATTACGGGGAACATAATTCAATGAAATTGCTTTATAATTCAAAAGAATCATTGAAACTTTGTACGACTGTACAAAGTACTGACTAGCTGCAATTATAAATCTTAAAACGAGTTTTGTTTGTTTGTTTGCATACAAATATTAGAAGTTCTTAAGTATTTCAAAAATATTACTTACTAAGTATTTTCAATACCCTAATTTAATTGAACGGGTCCAACATGGGGGAATTCCTCTTTTTTCATGATGAAATGTTTATACATGACTGATCATTTTTCAATTTTAGTGTGCGCAGCTGGCTCGCTTCGTAAACATTGCGACATTCATTTTCAGAATTGTCTACTTTGAAGCAATATTGCGTTCGGTGTTGGTTTGTTTTAGTTTTTTCTGCGGGTGAGTGAATTCGACTTGTAGGCCTGACTATCATAATCTGTACATGCTAAAAGGGAGGTAGAAATGAAATTATAAACATTTTTTACGTAAAGAAAAATGCTTACCGGCGTATCACATTTTTGACAAGACCGCAGAAAATCTGTCGAAACCTTATTCTTGAATGAAAAATGTGTATCCTTTTAGGAAAGCAATTGAGTTAATGCGATATTTGCAAGGTGTAAAACCAAAGAGCTGTGTAGAAGCTCTTTGGTAAAACCAATTCAATTTCAATTCCAATTCCAAAAGTGAGGGATTTGCGAAGCCAATCGGAATGTCATTTCTTTCGTAAATTAGATGGGATTTTTTAAAGTACAAAATGTTCATCGTTTAATTTGTAACTTAGTTTAAAAGATACTTTAAAGTTTTAAGACGCTAATGAAATCAAAATCATAGCTCGTAAGTACTTTTGTTAGTTTTGGGAAAAGTTTTCATTTCATGATTATGTTATTTGTTGTTGTCTTGGTGATTTTCAACGTTATTGTGGGTTGTCTCAGTATGCAAGTATATATTGCCTTGCAAGTAGTGCCTACTAAGTGAGGTGTTTATCTCACTATAAGGTGTATGAAGCTTTCAAAAAGTGGTTTGCCTGGGTGGGTGGTTAGCTCTAATTCTGCTTACAATTTTAAAGTCAACATTGATGAGTTCTTTACTAGCTCTGTGCGTCTTTGATTGTGTTTCTGTATTTGTTTTTTATTTTGTACTGATGGTGTACAGTTTGAGCTTTTCATGGGGTGACTAACCTGCTAACTCTTCTTAGCCGTCATCTTGTTATGTTATTTTATGTTAACTGTCTGCCTATTGATAGCCTACAGATTGGCTGGCTACACCCCTGGTGTGGTTCGTAGAATTGAAAAAAATGCTGATGGCGTAAAAAATAATCTTTTCAAAATTGCCATCTTCAAACTGTTCGGCGGCTAAATTTTACTGAAGAGCAATTCAACGGTCTTTGCCTCAAAATGTCTGGACCTTTACCTTTTGGGGAGCCGTTGGGGGTCGAACGAACCAATGTCTACATCCAGGGCCGTATTCCCTCTCCCCCTCTTCCCCCACACACACACACTTTTCAGAATTTCACAAATTCAGTACATTGAGGGGAAAATTTGCCTCTTGTCCCCCACCCATCGAACAATAGACCAATATGCTCCCCACCCCCAGCTTTGGATGATAGACCAATAACCCCCCCCCCGGCCCTGGCTACATGCTTCCCTCAATCAATAATGATTAGGCCTACTGCCCTTTGCCACAATTAACTTTTACTCTGAATGAGTTTAAATGGGATGTTTTCAGTGGTTCCCCCTTGATGACAAAGCATATAAGATATATGTATAGAGGAGATGCAAGATGTCATATCACGTGACCTTTTTTTTGTTTACGACGCCATGTTGGGCGTCAAAGGAGCGCAACGGATACATTTGCAGAACTGGTACCATGCGTGTACTACAAACAGTACACGGTGTTCTAGTATACATGTGACACACGAAATCAATATGATGCAATTTTCTTCCTCTTTAATGGAGATGATATAAAAGAAGATACTGAAAAGAAAAATAATCAGTAGAAAGCTGATCGTCATTCTTCTTTCCTGTGAGAAAAAGAATAGAAATGTAGACATTTCTAAAATATTTTTTGTAGTTCTTCAGTATACTTATCAAAATAAGAAAATAAAAAAGGTGCTATTTCATCCCATGAGAATATTTCAGTTGAAATATTCCCCACTGGGCCCAACTTAGTGAGTAAATTTTCAAGACTTTTGAAAAGAGTAAAGAAACAAAAACACAGACCTTTGAATATGATCCATTGAAATTAAAAACTATTTGGTAAAACATGGCTTAAAACCCCTTCACCTCATAGGGGCGGCGAAGCGTTCAAAATATTAAGGGTGGAGCTAATGAGGTCAGGCATGTCAGGTGACATTTAATTACAATTTTGGGACTCGGCGACCAAAATCCAGAGGTGCTTTAAAACTTTAAAATATGGGAAGCAGAAGAAAATTATATTCTTGAATTAATTAAAGAAGCTTCCACTTGAATTTAAAAGTGACGAGGAAAAACAGCTTCAAAATATTTCAATCTAATTGTAATGTCACAGCCTCAAATTCCTCAAAAGTTTTTATGTTCTCTATCATATTTTGTCCTGCGATTTTGCGGCTTAAAAACCATTAGACATTGTCAGATAAGACAGCGTTAAACTCGAATATCTCCTTAAGATATGTTGTTTCTTTTAAAGTCCTCTTTCATATAAACTTGTTTGATCACTGAAGTAATCCTTTAATATCCTTTTCATATAGCTTCACCACTGAACTAATCCTTTAATATCCTTTTCATATTGCTTGACCTCTGAACTAATCCTTTAGGTTCATTTTAACTTAACGCTGTCAAGAATATATATTTTATTTGATGTTGGCCTTGACAAAGCTCTTAATTCATTATCGTTGCCTACCAAGTTCATATATATGTATATATATATAAATATATATATATATATATATATATATATATATATATATATATATATATATATATATATATATATATATATATATATATATATATACACAAATAAATATATATATATATATATATAAATATATATATATATATATATATATAAGGCTTTAGGAAACATTTTCAAAAAATTAGGAAAACGAGAATTCCATTATTTAACTGAGAAAAATGATAGTTATTTTAGAAATATAATGAAATTGGAAATTTGTCCTTAGTAAAAACAAATTTATCATTTATCTTGAATAAAGTGAAGAAAGTACCTGAAATTTTTCATAAATTGAAACAAAAGCAAAATTGACTCTAAAACAAACTCGTTTTTTCACTGTTCACATTTTAATCTTTAAAAATATTCACATTTTTACATGAGTAAAATGTCATTTAAAAAATGTCTTTGAGATATCTCAAACTTCAATTTTAACATAGATAATTCCGAAACTTAAGATCAAGTAAATTATTTACCTAACCAAATTTCAAAAAGTGCGCCTTGTTAATTAAATTTACATTTTGCAATGTAAAAAAATCTTCTTATGTAAAATATTGTATGTTTCTTCCATAAAACATAATTTAAACAGTACAATAACGTCATTCCGCACGTTTCATTATTATAACTGGTTTAATTTCTATTTTTGGACATAATGGGGAACTTTGTTGTTTTTTCTTATGATAGACTTCAAATTATATTTTAGGAGCTATCTTCATCCGTCCATCTTGTCCATAACTTGGAAATTGTTATTATTTATCTCCTCAGTGTCTGAGCGCTAGATCCCAAAGCTATTGGTTGATAACTCATTTTCTTCTCTTTTAGGCAAAGGGATGTACCGGTACATCCCGTCTGTTGTCAAATATGCCTTGTCATATTTCGATTTAAAATGCATGTATCAATTTATCTCATGTAAAGGGATGTACCAGTACATCCCGTCTGCAGCAGATTGCTTTGTAAATTCATAGGGTTTCAAGTGAAATATTTCGATTTGAAGGGATGTACCGGTACATCCCATCTGACGAGCAGATATTCTTTATCAATTTAAATGTTTTCAAGTGAAATTTTTCGATATTCAATGGATGCATCAATACATCCCATGTGAAGGGCTGTACCGGTACACCCCGTCTGGTGAGCAGCTATGCATTATCAATTTGGATGTGTTTTAAGTGAGATAATTCGATTTGCAATGGATGTATCAATACATCCCATGTAAAGGGCTGTACCGGTACATCCCGTCTCGTGAGCAGCTATGAATTTGGATGTGTTTCAAGTAAGATAATTCGATTTGCAATGGATGTATCGATACATCCCATGTGAAGGGCTGTACCGGTACATCCCGTCTGGTGAGCAGATAAACATGATCAATTTAGATGTTTTTAAGTAAAATATTTCGATTTACAATAGTTGTATCGATACATCCCATGTGAAGGGCTGTACCAGTACACCCCGTCTGGTGGCAGATAAGCTTAGTGACTTTGGATGGTATAAAGGGAAATATTTCGATTTACAATGGATGTATCAATACATCCCACGTGAAGGGATGTACCGGTACATCCCGTCTGGTGGTGAGCAGAATGCTTGATAAATTTGGATGGTTTGAAGTGAAATCTTTCGATTTAAAATTGATGTATTAATACATCCCATGTGAAGGGATGTACCAGTACATCCCGTCTGGTCAGCAGATATGCTTTGTGACTTTGGATAGTTTAAAGTGAAATATTTCGATTTACATGAATGTATTAATACATCCCATGTGAAGGGCTGTACCGGTACATCCCGTCTGGTGAGCAGATATGAATTATAAATTTGGATGTGTTTCAAGTGAGATAATTTGATTTGCGATGGATGTATCGATACATCCCATGTATGTATCGATACATCCCATGTGACGGGGTGTACCGGTACAGCCCTTCACATGGGATGTATTAATACATCCATCGTTAATCGGAATATTTGACTTTAAACTATCCAAATTATTGACAAAGCAATCTGTTTACCAGACGGGATGTACTGGTACATCCCTCGTTAATCGAAATATTTCACTTGAAACCATCCTAATTGACAAAGCAATCTGCTCACCAGACGGGATGTACCGGTACATTCCTTTACATGGGATGTATTGATACATCCATCGTAAATCGAAATATTCAACATTAAACCATCTAAATTGACAAAACAATAAACCCATGAGGACAGGTTGTACTGGTACATCCCTTTCTCCTGTGCACTCGTATTAGGTTATCCAAGACTTTGAACTAATACAGTTTTTATACATAGCAAAAACGCAGTTTTGAACAAAACCTCCTTAACTCAATAATTTTACATGAAAAAAATCTAATTCTAAATAAAACGTGAAATTTTCATGTAAAAAGACGATTTACAGGTAACTATTAAAAACAATTGGTGAAATTTGAAATTTAAACATGGTACAAAATACAAAATATTTAAAGTGCGTTTTTCACATGAAAAAGATGGAATAGCCCAGAATTCCCGATTTCTAAATTTTGAAAATGTTTCCTAAAGCTATATATACATATATATATATATATATATATATATATATATATATATATATATATATATATATATATATATATATATATATATATATATATATATATATATATATATATATATATATATATATATATATATATATATATATATATATATATATATATATATATATATTAAATATATGTATATATATACATTTATGTATATATATATATATATATATATATATATATATATATATATATATATATATATATATCTATATATATACATATATATATACATATACATATATATATATATATATATATATATATATATATATATACATATATATATACATATACATATATATATATATATATATATATATATATATATATATATATATATATATATATATATATATATATATATATATATATATATATATATATATATATATATATTTTTTATATATATATATATATATATATATATATATATATATATATATATATATATATATATATATATATATATATATATATATATATCAAATAAAGATTTAAAATATAGACAGATAGAAATAATATTCCCTCATGACTAAGTTAAAAATGTATATAAACAATATTTTGCATCTTTCCAGTATTATCTTTGGAAGGAAATTTTTCATGACATTTAGCACGTTTACATGTCATAGAATATATGTTCCGCAACACAATGTTGTGCCTTTGTTTTATTTATTATTATATGAGCTAAACAAATAAATGTTTAGCAAGAAAAAACGGAATAATTAAAAATAGTGAATTTGCTCAGTCATTGAATTAAAAATATATTTTCTAAATTTGTCAAAACGATGATGAACCAGAACCCTTCCTATACTATTTCAGTAACCATGATACTTCTCAGAAGTGACTCAAAGTGACTGACATTTTATCCCACCTGGCGCCATTTTTGATTTGGCGGCCATCTTGGACAGAATCGAGTTGGCTTTATATCCAGAAATGTTCAGGATTCTACATATGAGCCAATTTTCATGCTTTTCAGGAAAGGAACGACTCATATCAAGCCTGCTGCAAGCCTGCTGCAAGCCTGCTGCAAGCCTGCTGCAAGCCTGCTGCAAGCCTGCTGCAAGCCTGCTGCAAGCCTGCTGCTAGCCTGCTGCTAGCTTGCTGCCAGCCTGCTGCTTTCCTGCTGCTAGCTTGCTGCAAGCTATGTTTTTCTGTTAAGGCAATGGAATATGGGTAAGAGAAAAAAAGTCCCTTCACTTGCAAAAAAACTAAAAAGGGAAAGCAAAAACATTCTGCATAAACTAAAAACCGGGAGGCCCACCTAATTTTACGACAAGCTATTAACCTTCACACATTTTGTTGCTTAAAAAAGTATTAGTTTAGCCCATGGTTTATGTTTTTGGATGAGGAATTCGTAAAATCTTTTTAACATCCTTTTCCACTTCAGTTTCACACAACCACCTTTTTTATTCTGCAAATTTCAAGCTCCAGGCAAGGAAGCAACAGGTATCATTTCTACTGGTTCGACTTGATCAACTATGGTTTGAACTTGGGTTTCCCAGCTGCATGAAAAGCAGACAGTACCACTGAGCCATAAAATCTTCAGAATTCTCTCACCCTGCAGGAACCAAAATGCATTCGACAAATGATGTAGGGTCCAGTGGCGAAGTCCGGTTTTCATGGGGCACCCCCACCACCACTTTATGCCATTATCTTAAATCGTGAAGAAAAATTTGAATTTTTCGCAGTGGTTCAGTTCCTCGCGCTCGAGATGTGTCCGATTCTTATGTTAAGGGGAAGGGGGGGGGGACCCTTAAACAGCGCCCCCTATGGGTCAGAAAATGTAAATTTTAGTTTTTACTCTAAAATAAAGACTGATGTTTCCTTTTTAGGTTCCACAATTTTCATTGAAAAATCTCTTTTAATTGCTGAGAAATAATCACATTAATTAAGAGAAACCCCATTGTTTACATTCCGTTACCATGGCAACACAGCCCAAAATTTGCCAGTTTTTCTTAGTGATAACCCATTCCACAGCATCAAACAAGAGCTTAACCCCCTTCCCAAGAAATGAATGGTACAATCCAATGGTTACAGCTGACCTTGTGTACCTATTTTTAGCCTCAAACTTTGTGAAAGAAAGCTATTACATTCTATTCACATGTGTTGTGTGAGTAAATTTATGGAACTTGTTTCGAGAAGTTATATTGAGAGGAAAGAGGTGTCAATTCATACTGGTATTGTTTTGAAGGAGAGTAAAGATTTCTGATTAGTTTTTGTTGATAAGTTTTAATTTGTTGAGAATTACTGAGTTTGAAAGTGGATGAAAAGAGGATTTAAGCAGCACAGAAAACATCGACTGACAAAGAGTGGCAAAAGCGTGTGTCAAGACGCAATGTAAAGAAGGGTTTTGAAGACACAGCCTCTAGAAAAGAGGGAGAAGTGTATGCTCCTGGTGGATTTTAAAGTAAATAAACTATCAAATTGTATAAAGGATACAATTCTATGGTGCAAAACACAAGAAAAATGAGTAAAATATCAGTGAAAGTGTTAAAATTTGGTAGTTAACATTTTTTGATACCATGTCAAAAGTTTTAAACGCGATTTTCTCAAAAGTGCTTTTTTGGCCTTATTGACATTTTGTTAGCATGATAACTCCCCCATTTGGAATTCAATTGCAACAAAATTTGGCTCAATGATTTTCCATGTAATGTTCTGTATCCTGAAATAAAAAATAATGCTGAAATTATTTTGCTTTCTTGAGTTATGCCTCTAATTAGGACTAATGAACTGTATGATTAATTTTGATTACCCAAAACTAAAGGTGGGGGTGCAAATTGTTTCAATTCAAGACATGTGATATCATGTACATTACATCTGTGCCAAATTTGGTGGTAATTCAACATTTCTAGAAAAAGTTATCATGCTAAAACATAATTTTTAATGTATTTCTTTATGTGCAACTAATTAAATATGCATGAGTGCAATTTAAATGAAAATGTCCTTGACGACAAAAAAAAAGTACTTTTATCCCAAGATTCATTTCATAGGGAACATCAGTTAAGAAGTCTTGAAACATGTCACCTAAACTTGATACATTTTAAGGGTCAGTCCCTTAAGGCCGTTACACACTGAACGCAACGCGGCGAGCGATTTCTTAAATAAGCATACAGAAAACAAATAGTATAAGATGCTGTGACTTTTTGCTTACACACGATGAAGTTTACAATTGAGGCTTTTTGTTCAAACTGGAAAATTTGTTAGAAATGCTTTTTTGTTCAAACTGGAGAAATTGCTTTAGTGGGGCGCGATTTTCTGTCGCGACGCGAAATATGTTTTAATGGGCGTAGAAAGGCTTTTTCAATTATTTTCACTTATCATCTGAATAGCCATGCGATGACGATCGTTCTCTGAAAACAAGAGGTCAAAATGTTTCTTTTCCTTTATTTTATTCAATTTTGTTTAAAAAATCGCTCGCCGCATTGCGTTCGGTGTGTAACGGCCTTTAATTATTCCTATACAATCTTTGAATGCATTGTGGGATTCTTTTGTAAAGGATCCCCCGATCGGAAGAACAAAACTGTTCTACCAACTTGTACGAGCCGGACTTTTATATACTATTTGCATGTAATATTCCATTTTGTAGTCGAAATACGCATGAATTTCCCACAAAAGAGATCAAATTTCTGGCGACTTCACACCGAACCCAACCATTGGCACTCGGGCGGACCTCTGGATTTCGCGCCTGGCAGCCTGGACAATAGAAGATGCAAATAGATAGCTCCTTAGCAATATTCAATATCGGCCCCTGCTACGAAGGGCAACAATTTGATTAAATACAGCTGGTAGAAGCTTTTCGAAAGGGCGCCGAATGCTCACAGGGACGCAAAAATTGTCTTGGGAATATATTGTGATATACTTTTTATTCTAAACGCTGTAAATGTTTTCTCTCTAAGCTTTATTCTTACATCAAACACATGAAAACCATCCCTAGACCCTAACTAAAGACACATTTTGAAGTCAATGAGATTCTAATCGTTCCAAAATATATATATATTCCTTTGAACTAATTTTTATGTGGAATTGACACAATTTTAAGCAATCCTCTGCTACCAAAATCAAGCCAAAAAACGCCTACCAGGACGTCTACCCTGGATTAAGCAATTTTCTGCTATCAAAATCGCGAGACATGCAGGATATGCGGGGGTTTCGCCCCCAACTCCCCTATCTGCAGCTTCGCCCCATAGATGCGATTTACAGCCCTTTTCTGCTAGAGATTCTCTTGAAACCCTGAGTCCCCACCGGTTCTTCGCTGCTTTCGCTCATATATCACATGAGCTTAGACTTAACATAATCTTAACACAATTTTAAGCGAGTACATGATATGCCAATTTAGATCTATGTGCCCATTTCTATGCACCTGTTTTACTTACCCCCCAATAAACAGCTCAGGGGCGCTTAGAGGGAATCTGGGGGGAGGGAGGCTTTTCTGAGATTTTTCCAATACATTTCTACCATATGATAGTTCACGGTTTATATAATTTGGGGAAATTCCATTCAATTTTGGGGAAATTTTCTTTCAATCTTTGAAAAAATTTTTTAATTCTCGTTGCAATTTTCGGGAAATTTTCTTCATTTTGAGGCAATTTTTCTTCGATATGATCAGTTTTCTTTAATTTTTCGAAAATTTCCTTCAGATTTGTGAAAATTCTGCAACTTTTAGGCAATTTCCTTAATTCTTGTGCAATTTTCGGAAGAGTTCCTTCATTTTGGGACAATTTTTGGGAAATTCCATTCACTGTTTGAAAAATCACTTTCATTCTTTGAGAAATTTCCATTCCAGTGTAATGTTCAGAAAGTTTCCACCATTTGGGGCAATATTTCTTTGATTTTCATTTTGAATTCTCGTGCAATTTTCGGAAAATTTTCTTCAATATTAGTATCTCTTTCAATGTTCGGAAAATAAGTTTTCTTCCATTTTTAGGAAATTACGTTCAATGTTTGGGATATCTCTTTCAATGATTGGGAAATTTCTTTCATTCTCGTGCAATTTTTGAAAATGTTTTTTCAATTAAGCAGCAATTTTTTTCCGACTTTCAGTAAAATTTCATCAATCATTGGAAAATTTTGCCAAATTTTATCAAAATATTCAATGATTTTACTCAATTTTCCTTCAATTTTGTTGCTAATAATTTTCCATTTTACTCAATCGAGAGAACCATGGTTAATTAAACAAAATTAAAGCTGTACAGAGCTATTACAAATTATTATGTACGTTACAAATTTTTGCTTACATCACTTTGGGGGCAGAAGTATATATATATATATATATATATATATATATATATATATATATATATATATATATATATATATATATATATATATATATATATATATATATATATATATATATATATATATATATATATATATATATATATATATATATATATATATATATATATATATATATATATATATATATATATATATATATATATATATATATATATATATATATATATATATATATATATATATATATATATATATGTATATATATATATATATACATATATATATTATATGTATATATGTGTATATATATATATAAATATGTATATATATATATATATATATATATATATATATATATATATATATATATATATATATGAATATATATATATATATATATATATATATATATATATATATATATATATATATATATATATATATATATATATATATATATATATATACATATATATAAATATATATATATATATATATATATATATATATGTATATATATATATATACATATATATATTATATGTATATATGTGTATATATATATATATAAATATGTATATATATATATATATATATATATATATATATATATATATATATATATATATATATATATATATATATATATATATATATATGAATATATATATATATATATATATATATACATATATATATATATATATATATATATATATATATATATATATATATATATATATATACATATATATAAATATATATATATATATATATATATATATATATATATATATATATATATATATATATATATATATATATATATATATATATATATATATATATATATATATATATATATATATATATATATATATATATATATATATATATAGATAGATACTTTGACTGTCAGAAAATTCTGAAGAGCAAAACAAAAGGTTTTCAGCTTTTTCGTCCAATTTTAGACAGTAGACGTAATTTTGCTGAAATCACTCACTCTAGTTACGTCCTTGCCATTTCCCCTAAATGCACCCCTCCCCTACTCCTCCTGGAAAATCCTGGCTATGGGTCTGGATAACATCAAATTTAGGTAAAGGATGAGCAGTAAATAGTATGTCATCATTAAGCTGAAGAACCTACCTCTGTTTTAAGGTTTTCTCATCATTTGTAGTTTGGCCTTTACGGAAATTTACTGGGTTTCAACCTTTTCTTCTGAATGAGTAGACCTAATCTTAAACATAGATGGATTATCTTTTTTTATTTTGATTGGTAGACCTACTTCTCCTACCCCAGCCGCCAAACATTCCTTCTGATCACCCTCCAGGGTCTAGTTTTATATTGTCATCAACTTGAGTCTGGGGAATGAAAATCGGCAAATAAATCTTAAGTTATTCAAGGAGAAACAAGCTTGGCGCTGCATACATAGGAGCTCGGAGCAGCCGTCTGTTGCTCGTGTTTTTTCTTTTCTTTCTTTTAGGTGAGGAATAACCGTCTGCTCCCTTCTATACGGAGTAGCTGTGTGTAACCGTCGTCTCCTTTTCTCTACGGAGTAGCTGTGGGTCTTGGGAGCATCCCGACACGTGTACAGGGGTTGTCGTGGGTCAAGAAGGTGCCATATACCCTCTGAAAAGGCTCCCCCATACAGAGGAAAAGGAGCATACTTTAAGATACACAGCTTGGGTAAGAGCAGTAGACGAGAGAGAAAAAATCAATACCGACGGACGGTTTTCTTTGCGAAGATTATCTTATGTACACAAAGGGTCAGCTTCCAGTGAGGTTTGTATTGAATATCTAAAAGTAAACACGAAATGATTTGACCTTAGAGGAATAGTGGATGGGGTCACTGCCTCAGCTTAGTCATAAACTAGGGAATAGGTGTAGATTGATGTTTAAGGTCGCTGTCTGAGTTTAGTCATAGGATAAGGGGAGGGGGTACATGGGTGCCAAATTTACACAATGCAAACGTGAAAATGAAAACAAACAAAACTGATTTATTTTATCTTTTCAGTATATTCTAAAACATCACATCAAAGCAAAATGTTACACACATTATTTACAATCGTACACGCCAGTAAATCATGAATAAACACAAGAGAATGGCACACATTGCCAACTCTCTAACATAAGTCTTATACCTATTCCGTTTTTGTTCTATCATCCATGCTTTCCGATCAGTTGTCTTTTCCCAAATTAAAGACTTCACAGAATTCAAAATTCGGTTCATGAAACGTTCATTGTTTACCTGTAGTCTCCAGCTTCGACAAACGTCTGCGATGAATAGGATCACGGCGATGACTCGGTATCATGCTGCAGTCACAACACTATTTACAACAGAGTCCTCTCCATTATTTTCAAGATTTAAATATTCCCATGAAAGGTTTTTGCATAACTCGCAATATCACTATGTCTTCACTGTATGATATCAAGCACCATGCTCATAGTCAAATGTCTGTGAAATTCATTTACAGATAATTCACGTTAAAAAATACCCTCCAAACACAAAATTAGGAGGAGGATTCTCCGCAAGAAAAATAAAATGCCTAGCTGCCTAGGAGAGACAGATCTGCTCCAACTTAACCCTCAGGCTATACTAAACTGTATGTAACATACAGGAGAAAAATTCAATACAGGACAGAGGATTTTCTTTTTTGAAAGTTCGGTGTATGATGCGTGTTTGTTGAGAACATAAGTTGATGACGTATAGGTAGCACGAAACTAATTGTTTTTCTTTTTTAAGCCTATGATGAGAGTCAAGTTCGGGGCCTTTTTTGTGCCAGAATGTTATAGATTTGGGATCGTTTGTAATGTTTTCCTACAAGAACCACCTAATATCTCTCGGATGAGGGTACTTTCAATATGGGGTCACCAGAAGTTTGGCCCTTTTTTAGGCTGAAGTAAAAAGGTGTGATACACCCTTACTAAATCACTCAAATTTTGGTGTGAGTCCATGGTAAAATAGTTCCCATAAAACTTTTACTGAAACAAATTTTGTTAGGTTTGGATATGCATAGTCAAGTCCTATCCTTTCTATACCATTACTGAAATTTTCAACTTCTCAGCTTTCTGTCCCATGAAATGGGACATCTCGAAAATATTTTTATTAGCCTTTTCTCTGAGAGTTCTCATTTTTCGATGGCGGAGTGATACCTTATTTGTTCCCTATAGGGATTCACATCAAGTGACTTTGGTCTGTGGACAGGTGGAGGCTAGTTTGAAAAAAACATAAAATATCCCCTCAAAATTGGTCAAAATGGACCATTTCACGTTTTTTCATATATAAATACAAATGTGTGATGTTTGGACGGGCAGTGGGTAAATTTTTTTTTTTTTTTCTATTGGTAGCAGTGAACCCAGTGGATCTCGGTTATTTTCCTAACCGAGGCAAAATGTCCATCAAAAAAGAAAATGTCAATAATTACATCAACATTCGTACATTGACATAGGTATCTTTATAGCCCAAGCTTTGTGAAACTAACCTCTTTTTCATAATTACAAAAACTAGAATGATGTAAAAAGACAGCACTTTTGTGTAGAGGCTCGACCACTGATTTTGTACAAGAAACCGTTTAGCCCACCTTGACTTGACTGGCGGTGTCTGAAACATGACGAGTATACCTGTCATGCAAGGAGCACTGAGGCGTTTACAGGGGGAATAGGGGAATTAACGGAGTTCGCATGGAGCAGTGGGAGTTTAGAAGGAGCACTGGGGAGATTAAAGGAACATACAGTATAAGTTATGCAGGGAGCGAGTCATGAAGATAGCATGTATGATAATTGGGAAGGTGCGGGTGGTCACCCAACAGCGTGTCACATGCAAAAGTATCATGCACACATCAAGCAAAGAACAAAATTACGCTTCCACATGGATTGGTTCAAACTAGGGTGGGTCGTTCATTTTATCACCAAACGATTGCTGAAAGGGTGTGCAGGCCACCAATTATATTGAAGTTGCTCCTTATAGGGAAATCTTTAATTTTAGGGAAATATCCTACAATTTTCGGGATATTTTCTTCCTTCTTGGAAATTTTATTCACTTTTCAGGGAAATTTCCTTCATTTGCAGGCAAATTTCAGAACATTTTCAAAATAAGTTTTCGATTTCGGGATGACTTCCTTTTATTACCGGAAAAGTTTGCTTGTTTGAAAAATGTTGCTCTTTTTCGGATTTTTTTTTTAAATTTTGGTGTAAATTTCTTTCATTTCCAGATAATTTTCTTCAATGTTAAGACCTTTTTCGGGAAATTTCCTTCTGCAGTTAAATTTGTTTGGTTATATACGAGGTGTTGTGGCTCAGTGGTTAAGGAGTCATGCTCGAATTCGAAAAATACAGAGTTCGATTCCCATTGCATTGTGTCCTTGAGCAAGACACTTAATTGCTTCAGTCCACTCACCTGTAAATGAGTACCAGCACTGCTGGGGAGTTAATCTGCGATGGACTGGAGTAATGTACTCTCATCCGCTTGCGCCATGGAAACCGGAGATAAGCACTGGCTCAATGAGTCGAATGGCTCCAATGGATTTAGTTAGTTATATCATGGAAATGTTATTTGTACAAATAGTATCTCCACGGTTATATATAATAGAGACCAAACTGGGAGTTTAAATGATCAACATTGCTGAGTGGGGGCAGCACATATATATTCCATATGATTCACCATTCACATTTGCAGTGTCATTTAAACCATTTAAGATAAGATTTGTTGCATACAAAATTAACAAAATGGCGTATACTGATGCATAAGGGCGGCCATTCTGGATTTATACAATTAGATATCTCGCGCATCATATGCAACGCCTCATTGAGAGATCTTGCGAGGTTTTCTATATCAGAAAACAATGTCAGTCATTGTTGCACAAAGATTTCGAGGAAACAATTTAAGTCATTGATGCTTGATGACAAAGATTTCGAGACACTTGAACTGAAACCTCAGTTGTATGAGACACTTGATGATCTCTGAAACCTCGAGTTGTATGAGACACTTGATGATCTCTGAAACCTCGAGTTGTATGAGACACTTGATGATCTCTAAAACCTCGAGTTGTATGAGACACTTGATGATCTCTAAAACCTCGAGTTGTATGAGACACTTGATGATAATAATAATAATAAATGTTACTTAAATACGCCATTCACCAAAGTACCATGGCGCTTACAAAGTAAAATAAAACAAAATGAAAAATATCAAAATAAGTGGGTCTTTATAAGAGTTTTTTAAATACTGTGGTGGATGGAGAAGTTCTCATGTGGGTGGGTAAAGTGTTCCAGGATCTGAATGCAAGTTTTTCAAATCTTTTATCGCCTATGGCAGATTTGGATTTGAGTATGTGAATCGGGTGGAGTCATTACTCGATGTGAGTTCACGTATGAGACACTTGATGATCTCTGAAACCTCGAGTTGTATGAGACACTTAATCTCGAAACCGCAGAGATCTTCGTGCGTCTCTAAAACCTCGAGTTGTATGAGACACTTGATGATCTCTAAAACCTCGAGTTGTATGAGACACTTGATGATCTCTGAAACCTCGAGTTGTATGAGCAGAGATCATCGTGTGTCTGAAACCTCGAGTTGTATGAGACACTTGATGATCTCTGAAACCTCGAGTTGTATGAGGCACTTGATGATCTCTGAACAATTTTGGAAAAATATAAGATCTTACAATCAGTCTGAAAATCAAATGGGTTTGTAGATTTTTAAGGAAACTAATCAGTGTCTCTGAAAAACTTGTAACATTTTTTATAGGAATTCCAGCTTTCAATGATTTCAAAATAAACTTAACTTTCAGAGGAATTATAAAGAAACTAACATTTTCTGAGGAAAAATTGTGGACGGCCAGACGGACGTAATCGCCATTAGATTGTGCTTCGCGTTAATTCGCATGCTCAACAAAAAAGACACAAACACTGCATTAAAGACTCCTCAACATTTTATTCACAATAATTGTTTTTTTCCCCTTCTCAAAATTCCTTGTTGAGGATTAATGTGGTACCAAGGAAGCATTCCAAATCATGAATATGACCTTATTTATACATATTCATATTTTGAGGCTCATTCATATTCATATCACTCGTGAAGGCTCATTCATATTCATATTATTTGTGAAGCTCATTCATATTCATTCACAAAGAAAAATATCTTTACTTCAAACTCTTTATGACTTATTTCATTATAATACTTACATATCTTTAACTTTCCTTTTTTTCTTTTTTTCTTAAATGTTGCTTCATACTTCTCTTCAAATAAAAGAGATGCTTCCACTTTGAACATGTTCAAGTTGTACTTTAAGTGAGAACAGTGGTATCAACTCTTATCACAAGAGGCCCAACTAAGCTCAAAATTCAATAATTCATCTAAAGCCATGAAATTGTTACAACTTCTAACTCTCTTTTAGTCATAAAAGTCACTTGGGTAAATAAAAAGTTTCTAAAATAGTAAAATTATAAAGCACTTATTGAAGTACGAGTCTTGAAGGGGTCATTAAAGTAAAAACAGATTTGCCTACTCGACCACTCTGCAAGTAGGACCAGTGGGTAGTGCTAATTTGTCCCTTTCATACTCTGCCAAACTGATCTAAGCAGTATTGAAAATATCAGACCAGGATAACCTCTACATCGCTGAGCCTTTCCTCTTATGGAAATAAATGTGCTGTACTCGGCCCTTCATGACTAACAAAAGCAACTTAAGGTTATGCTATTTTTTTTTTAAGTTCCTTGCTAGAATTTGTAGTTGCAAAGAAGGACTCCCCATAAGTTCTTCCACCAATGGTCATTCCATGTATACACCAATGTGTACAAACATTGGATTAATTTACAAATGACAAATTAATGCAGCATATTAAACAAGATAATAAACATACATGCTCCCAGTTTCCACATCATATACCAGATTGATTCAAAACAGTAGAACACTTATTGGTTGGTCTCTCTGCCTTTCCTTTTGACCTAAAACAATTTGACCTGCATTTCACAGCGTTCTCAAAAGATCCGCTCATTTCTTCCACAGAAAACAGCAGACTTTTAATCTTGGGACAAACCAATTTTCTAGCCATACAGGGAATTAACTAGTACTCGCTTAAAAAAATTATCTTCAAAGAATAACGCTTCGAGCAGCCATTTGTAAAAAAATTATCTTCAAAGAATAACGCTTCGAGCAGCCATTTGTAAGGCTAATGAAGTTCAATTGTCCATTTATTATGAATCTGAAAGCAGTTGACCAGTCATTTTGGTTACAATGCCTTCTTTGTTTTAATCCTCTACATCGTTTCATAACATAATTTGAGTGCAGTCAAAGACATTATTAATCACAGGATAAAATAGAAAAGGGGTTCATTACAGCTCGTTATAAAGTATACCCAATCTATATCACTTTCTTAATTCATATATCAATTCCAGACAACTGTTAAAACAGTTTTAAATGGCACAATGATAGTATGGCAAGCCCTCATAGTAACATTACTAATAAACTTCTAGTAATTCACGATCTCCAGTGACCTAAATTTTTTTTAGTTACTACACTGGCACTTTTAATTCCTGCAATGATTATGCATAAAGAAATCCTTTAACATTGTCCTATAGCAAAAAGCTTTCTTCAAAACTTTTACGTGCACTGTGATTGCAAAAGATACTGATTTATAAACTTAAGATACCTTGAAAAGATTATGTAAAAACAAAAATAATTGATGGCGCTTAAAATAATCAATCAACCAACCAACCAACAATCTTCTCAAAAGTTAGGTTATTTGGTGATAGATTAGGAAAAAAATTGTGGATGCAAAGACTATCGTGCCGATTTCAGAATATATCGTATTACTGTTCGAATCACTGTTATCTGCTAAGAAATGTTTTTCGTTTCCGATTTTTGCTATCATTTGCAGAAAAGTTTGTCGATGCGAAAGTCTCTATTTTAATTTCAAATTCTGGTCACTTTAGGGTGCGAACAATCCTCATTCTTTATGCACACAGGATACACCTGCAAACTTTTCAGGTAGCGAGTCAAATCAATTAACATCTACGCAATCTTATGCAATGCTTGCTTTGGTAGCTTATTTTACTTTGCTTGAAAATGGGAGTTATTGTTTTCATTCTCATGAAGCACAAATAATTGCAACAAAAATTCCCTTTGTATTCAACGATAAGCGAGATACTGGCAACACGGTATACAAAACAATCCTTGGCATAGATACGTAGACGTACTGCGTATTCTATCAAGTTATTTTTGTCAGCGGCCACCATACCAAACGGGTGGTTACACCAATATATAAATCATAAACAATACATAATATAATATCACCTATTACCATTACAAATCATGCTTCTTCTCCACATCTTTTTTTCCATACAAATATAGATACTAACACAAAAGAAATTGTGATGATACCTCTTAAGTTGTTTAGTTCACAAATATAAAATTTAATATAAATTTCATTTTTTTGTCAATTTTGATTTTTTTTTCTTCAATTATACCCCTCATATATATACTGCTCTGAAAAAGTTTTGAAGCTTAATACATAACTGAAACTTAGAAAAAAAAAAAAAACTTACATCTTCTTATGAAAACTTAACTCTTTTAAAAAGTTAAGAATACGCGATACAATAGTTTACACATTTTTCAATGTGTATTCTTTTGTCCTCCATTCTTGGCATTTACTTCTCTTAGAAGTACACACACACACCTTTATCCAACGGAATTGCAAATCCTCACAAAATTCAAATAAAACTTCACAAACTTGCAATTATTTCTTAATAAAAGCAAATAGCTTCAGGTTCATTTAATTTCAAAATGAACACACCATACTCTGCCATTTTTTCCAATGGCAGTTTTAGTTCAAACATGCACTTTTTTTTTAATATAAAAAAAGGATATTCAAATTGAGAAGTGATTTATACCTCTTCATGCGTACATGCACAAGAATCAAGTAGTAATTGAAAATTTAAGCGCCACATTTCTTCACATGTAATAATGCTTGCGATAAAATTGCATTTACTCCATCAGAATTATTGCACTTGGGATGCAGGAGTATCAATGTTCCTCGCACAGACCACCTCCTGTTTCAACGAGTGACTGATTGAGTGATTGTTCATCTTGGATATTGAACCCAATCAGTCATGTGACCTTTGATCGTCAAAGATGACAAGATTCATCCTTCGGATTCTTCGAGCCATGTGAAGAAGCTTGTTACAGACTTCAAGGCGATGCCTTTACCGGTTTGTTCCGCAGGATCGCTGCTGTCTCTCCAGGCATAAAAGGTTTCCTCCGGAATCACATCTTCATCGTACAAGACATCAAAAATGAGTCGTAGAAAAACTGTTAAGAAAAATAATCAAATATTAAAGACCTATAGACAAGGTGAAGAAAACATAAGCTATCTGGTTCATATCTCATAGCAACCATGAAAATCAAGTTAAACTGTGTCTTATATGATTAATTGAGGATTATATGTAACCAGCACCCTTATTCATCAGACCCCCCCTCGCCAAATAAAAAAGAAAATATGTTTTAGAAGTTATCAATATATTGTATGTATTTCACTTTAAGGAATACGCCAGGGAAAGCACACATAAGTCACAATGACTTGTTTTCAGTATGTACCCAATGAATATGCCAGGATGGAAAGTGGATGAATACCGACCGGGTTAACACCCTATTTTTATTGAGAAGTGTTCAGAGAACCAGGCAGGAGGTGAAGCTCCTACTATCAGGACTCCGGCTTTACATCCCCTTCGAAGGATGGTGAGCGCTACTCAACCATTGGCCACTTTTCACAAACGTCGGATAGGGGGAGAAGGTGTGATGCAGAAGACAAACCCCTGCACTTGATGTCAGCGTATATCGTTCTGCATATCTGTGGAAAAATCGCTGGTTAAATCCCGTTGGGACTCAAACCTGGGACCTTTAGCACCTCAGTCGTACACTCAGCCAACTGAACTACCTCAGCCTCCCTTGCCTCCAATGGTTAAATTTGAAACACATTTGTAGAATTATGAAATATCTTAGGCAAGACTTCAATTTTATATCCATAATCTTGCATCCATTAAAATGTTTAAATTTCTGATCAAACTTTAACTCCAAACCAGTAATTCAATTTTTTGTTTAAATTGTACTTGTTGAAGTTTTTGTTTACTGATATTTTACTGCTATTTAATACATACAAGCAAAACTTACAAAATAAACAGATCTCCAACTCTTATCTAAAACGTGCAGGTGTACAACAAAGGAAAGTCAAATAAGACATGATACAGAAAGCATCAAGTGGGTGAGAGAGATATTGTAGCTTAATGAGACAGTTGGTATCCTGCCTTGTTGTGGAGATATGGTATTTGACCTCAAAGAGTAAAAAAATAATTGCAGAGGGAGACAAGTACTATTTGACTAACAGAGGAATAAAAAAAAAAGTAGGGTAAATAATAACAGCTATAATCCGGATGTCCTGATAGTTTCAGGCATGGACGGGTCCCTACTCAATGCCATCAGAAGACAGATGGAATTTTTCCGGCATGTTTATCGGGAGGATGGATTAGAACAGCTTGCAGTATGTGGGAAAATTGAGGGCAAAAGAAGCAGAGGAAGGCAGCTAGTTAAATATGTCCAAAGCTTTATAGCTGGACAACCAACAACAGCCTAAGTAACAATAACTTTATGCATTTATCTCTAAACAGAAGTGACTGGATGCCATGATCGCCAATGTCTGTTCCAGACTTGGCACCAAGAGAGAGAGAGATAATTCAGTGTTTGTAAAGCTACAGGAAACAATAAAATAATACCAATGTGAGGGAAGTCTGAACTTACATGGTGGGTTTTCTAAGGTCACATTCAAGGCCTGGACAGCATAGAGAGCTTGTAACTCCCGTGTCTGATCGCTATCAATGTACTTCTGCAACATTACCGCCCTCGATTTCAGAAGCTCTGGATCCAATCTACCACCCTCGGCTGGAGTACAAAAACATAAAGTAGCCATTAAAAACATAATAGCATAGTCAGTACACATATAACAAAGGATAATTTAAAGTTTTTCAACAAATGAACAGAATTACAAACAGGAACTGTCGGAAGGACAATGTGCCCAACTATTTGAAGCTAGCTAGCATGGAGAATGGGCTTAATGAAGGATGTATGATTGTGTAGAAATGGGGCTAGTAGAGAAATTTTATTTAGAATTACTTAAGATTTGAATGCTGAATTTCCAATGTCAATGAAAGATTGAAATATCACAGAGCATCCTTGAGATTCTTTCATGTCAGACAAATATTTTAATTGCTATTCATTCCAGGAATGTCAGTATCATACATAACAAAGAAACTCCTCCAAAACCTTGTTTACGTGTCTTTTCATACCAGACACTTTATTTCAATCTTTTAAGGGGAGGACTCTTTTCTTTGAAATTTCATTCCTGCCAAGACAAAATATTTTAATTGCTATTCATGTCAGGAATGCTATTATCATCAGAAACAATCTCCTCCATTACCCAACATCTTAGAAACTCTTCCCTAAAGCTATTTAAGCGGACGCCGAGACCAGTGGGGTAGTAGAATACCTCTCACTATTCTTTGAATAGTTGAGCTAAAATCTAAAATTGTCTCTAAACACCTTTTACCTCATAACCCAAATTTGTGCATTTGAGTCACTTTAACCTCAAGTACCTTACAGTACCAGTGACAATGACATCTTTAAGGGATAAGGGACGTCAGCTTTCCAGACCTTCCCCTTGCCGCGGGATATAGGACGATTGAGTGGCTTAAGCGAACGAGCCAATAGGTGAGTCTGCAGGAGAAGGGGGGGGGGCGCTGTAAGTCCATTATCCTTGTTCATTCACACCTATTTATATTGCAAATTTAGAAGCAAATAATTAACAGGGGATGCAATATTTTCTTTCATATGGTGAAAATATTAGAACATAATTTACTAATCTAATTAACTATGGTTTATTCATATTCATGTGTACATGCGCGAGTTTGAAGCGGTATGTCATGCACAAAATCCATTTTCGTTTAAAGTGTGCAAACTTTCTCATGCTTATGGTGTACACGCGTTGTACGCATCACTTTCTGTACACATAATATTTGTCTGTTTGTTTATGTTCAAATCCAAGTTATCATAGACTCCAAGATAAAAACAAATTTGAATGTGATTGTTTGTGTGTACGTGCATTGTGATTTATACCTAGTATGCACACAAATTTCAATATAAAGATTCCTCTGTACATATGCTACATTTGTTTTCAGCTAAATCGGCATAGGAAATTACGAACTAATTTTGTACATAATGAAAATAAAAGGGCAAACTTTTGTGAATGAAAATATCTTTTTGTTCGTTTCACTGTGTGTTTGCTTTTACAAGCACACTACACACAATGGCACCGCGCACAAAAGCATGCTTATTCAGAATGGAATCCAGTATTATGTGCGTTTCCACTCGCTTCCTATATGCAAGTTACCTGCTCATTACTATCCAGTACATGCAAGCAAGCGTGTCATTCTGATTGGTGAATTTTAATAAATATTTGATTATTCATTATTTTTTCCTAGCAACCTCGATATCTTTTTTAATTCATTTCTCCAACTTGACAACGTCCATATATCACTGAATAATGGACCATGTAAATTAGGGTGTGTCCCCTCTCAGCATTGTAGGAAACAAACTTAAGTGTGAATAAATTCTTGATCAACACAACATTTCAAGATTTTGATGCAGTAAAAAGTGTTTTCTAATTTCCTTTCAAGTTTTGCATACAGAAAAATTATACTGCATGCCTCAAATCAATTTTTGTTATTTCATACATATTGGAACTCTGCAAATGTTCATTTAATGTTATGTACAAATCAAAACAGAATTTACCAACACCAGCTGAAATGAGGAACAGGAAAATTACAAATATAAGAACAAAGTCACACTTACTCTTCACACAACTAAAGCACACAGCTGACACTAAGGCACGAATGAACTCCTTTGACTTTCTACTTTCAGGGCTTATTGACTTCTGCAAGAAAATGAATGGGCAGTTACAAGAATAAAAATTTATGGACAGGTGAAGTAAAACTAATCTAAAATCCATTCAAACAATCATGACAAATTTCAATGGCTGAAATACAGTATTAACTTGGTTGGTGCCACGTCACATCCAGGAGATGTCGTCATTTGCTGGAGTGAAAACAAAGCTTTGCGCGATACACGTGGGCAAGTCCGTATGCGTTTACTGTGTGCGGTAGGTATGGCATGTAAACAAACACAGCTGATCGCTTTGTTTTCACTCCAATGCGGGATGAATGTGCACGGCTGCTATGCGGTCTGATGACCTCAGGTCACATTTCCAACCAAGTGAATAAGAACAATATTCAAAGAATTATCGACAGATTGAGCTGCTACTTGGCCATATATTACAAATGGGCATATATTGAAAATTCTGAATGGGTGAATCTTTCAGTGCGATGAATTCAAAATATAAAGGGAACATCAACACTACAAAAGAAAAGTTTCAGTTTGAATTGTCATTTAAATGCATTACATGAAAAACTATATGAATATTTCTTTAATTACAGAATCAATGAATGAATGAAACACCCATGTGAAACAACCTTTGCACTAAAGGATATCCAAAGGGCTTTATGGCATAAAACATTCACTTTTATCTGTCCTGATTTTTTTGAAATAAAATGAATTACTTGGCTCGAGTTAGTGCTATATCACAGCTCTTCAAAAATCAACATCTTTAGGTCTCTGTAGCGGAATCGTTCATCAATGAAAATTAAGTTAGAGCATATGCACATGGGTAGAAACAAATTCCTTCAAACAATTTTTTAAATATTTTTTTAACGGAAACCCTGCACCCATCCAGAAACATAAAGCTAAACCAATCTGACCACACAACTATGAGGCATGAATGAGCTCCTTGGTATTCATATTCACACTTTCATTTTTCTTGACTTCTGCCAAAATAATTCCTGTGCACATACAAGAATGAAAACTAGATGCCATTAAAGGGGTCTATAGACACCAAACAGGCAACTTCAAATACACTAAATCAAATCCATAAAGTTATCATGGATCGTTTAAAAAATTACTTTGGCCGGATCGTTTTATAGCTGTTTATTCATTACTTTGGTCAATACGGATCGTTTTACAGCTGTTTTTATAGCTGTTTATTATAAGTCCCAATATGCAAGTTGCAGTATATGTATGACCTGAAGGAACCACATCCTTATGATGTAAAGCCATCGTTTTCCTGTCCACTGCCCGGGTTCTCTGACAGAAGACCGCTAACTTGGACAAAATATTTTTGCATCTTAACCATACCTTCCATCATCACTATAGCTAGAAAACAGTTTAAATGGCTGAGATTTAGGAACAATTTCAAAGAATGCATTAAGATTTTGAGCTTTCACAAATAAGCAGAAATGACTGGTGTAGTAAGTTTTATGATTAGTTTGCTGATTGGCAGTGTTCTCCAAATAAAAAATAACGGTTTTAATCTTGTGACACAAATGAACGCCTCCCTACCTTCTCATCTACTTCAAATTAAAGGTATGTGGATATGTAGAGGCAGCATTACCTGAAGTGCTTTAAAATCTACTAAAAACCATCATAGTAGCAAAAAAATTCACCAAAATCGATTAAAATTGACAAAATTGCAGCATTTTAAAAGTTACAATACCTAATTAGCATAAATTGTACAATATTTTGTGACCTCAGTATGGGTCTACAAGAAAATTGCTGATGTTAACTTTCCCAAAATATTAGAGTGGGAGAAGTTGGCTTTAGCGAACAGAAAATTCAATTGCCAATCAGCAAACTAAAAAATGAATTCTTGAAGTTTAAAAACAGTTCTACCCATAATTTCAACTTTAGATGTCCATACATGTTAAAGAACTGCATAGGTACCCTGATGGTTCTTCTTTAACCCTTACTCTACGCATTTTCAAAAAGTGCAGGTAGAGTAAGAGTTAATTAACCCGCGACAAATGCGCCAGCTCAAAAAGAAGATATTATCGCCGTTTTGGGTGCCCCATCTTTGGCTCTGCCTCCAGAGCGCATTTTCAAAAACTGCTGGTAGAGCACGGGTTAAAGGATTACTTCAGAGGTCCAGCAAAAGAAACAAAATGGTTAAGAAAGCAATCAAAAATCTTAAATCTGTTAAGGAGATATTTAAGTTGAAAGTTTGGTATCATTTGTATAGAAATGACTGAAATCACACTAGTTGTGACATTACCCCTCAGCTTCGTCAGTCTTTAAGAATTCTATAATATTTTGTTATGCTATTTTGTGGCTTAAAAACAATCGGATATGTCGGAAAAGCAGTAAAACAGAATCTAGTAAGGTAATTATAATATATCACATAAAGAACAGTCACAGGAAAATAATTTCAAATGGTAAAAACAGTTACATAAATTTTCTTTAAAATTCATTTACAATTGTTAAAATGTGAGAATAAGGGGGCCAACCTTCCATAGTAGACTTACTTCACCAGTCATTTCTACACAGATAAGACAGATCTTTAAACTTGAATATCTCCTGAATGGAATAAGATCTTGAAGTAGTTTCTTCACCATTTTGTTTCTCTTGAAGTCCTTTTTCATACAAGATAAACATGCTTGACCACTTTTAAGTACTAGCAACACCTAGCAATTTTATTGCTTGGACATCATCTGTACAGTTTACACTTAATGTAAAGCTTGTCGACTTTATGCCATAATAAGCTGAAGGCCTGTAATTCTATATACTTTGTGCTTCAATGCACAAATGCCAACTAGTCATGCCAATGTTAACATTATAATGAAAATAGTTATTCAAATGTATAAACGTCAGCTGCTTAGCAAGAATTTCAGACAAGAGCCCTGTGAGAATGTTTCAGTACGAGGAATTCATAAAATCAACAGCAAACCCATCTCTGGGTTTCTGTAGGGGAATCGTTCATCATTAACATTCAATGCAGATAAGCTTTCCTAGACATTCTTGAACAACAAATCTGAATTCCAACCAAATTTGGTAAGACAGGAATACAACGAAAAACCTTTGGATCCATAAACTTACAAGTATATAAATGTATAACAGGTACATCAAAAGGCACAGTACAGAGACGCCAAAGAGCAAAAACAAATATCAATCTAAAGAAGTACTTTAAGCTACATAGACATGTATCGATTTCTATATTGGTTAAAGGATTAGTTCAGTGATCAAGCAAGTTGATTCTATATGAAAGAGGACTTCAAAAGAAACAAAATGGTGACAAAAGCATTCAAAAATCTTACTCCGTTAAAGAGGTAGAGTCAAGTTTAAAGATCTATCTTATCTGTGTAGAAATGACTTGTGTAGTAGGTCTACTATGGAAAGTTGGCATTTTCATCCTCACATTCTTAACAATTGTTATTGTATTTCAAAGAAAGTTTATTATAATTTTTCACTTTTAAATTATTTTTTCTCGAACTTTCTTCAGGTGATATATCATATACCCTTAATAGATTCAGTTTTGCTACTTTTCTGAAATATCCCATGGTTTAAAACCACAAAATCGCAGGACAAAACATGATAGAATACATAAAGATTTTTAGGAATCTGAGGCTATGACATCACAACTAGTCTGATTTCAGTTGTTTCTACACAAGTGATACCAAACTTGAAACTTAGATATCTCCTTAACAGAATAAAATTTCTGAAAGCTTTTATTACTATTTTGTTTCTTTTGAAATCCTCTTTCATATACAACAGACTTGCTTGACCTCTGAACTAATCCTTTAAAAGAGCATTTAGGTAAAATATGCACAGTTCAGCATTGGAATTATCAAAATAAACTTAGTTTCTGGCTGATTACATTTTCAAAAATTTGTGATATACGACTGGGTGGCACCAGACTTTTTGTCTTTCTTTCCTAAATTTTATCACCTAATTTTTTACGAAAGAGTAACAAACGAAAATACTAAGGTAGCCGTGTAAACTATGCATAAAATATGCAAATTGATACCCGAGATTTAATAATGTAAAATGGTCGATATTTAACCGATTTTGATGAAATGTTTGCTACTATGATGGTTATTAATAATATTTTTAAGTAAGTCAACTAATGTCCATATAACTCTAAAACCAGGTGTAAAGTGTTCTCCAAATAAAAAATTACGGCTTTATCCTCGTGACACAAATGAACCCCACCCTACCTTCCCATCTACTTCAAATTAAAGGTATGTGGATATGTAGAGGCAACATTAGCTGAAGTGCTTGAAAATCTATTAAAAACCATCATAGTAGCAAAACAATTCACCAAAATCAATTAAAAATTGACAAAATTGCAGCATTTTAAATGTTACGATACCTAATTAGCATAAATTGCACAATATTTTGTGACCTCAGTATGGGACTACAAGAAAATTGCTCATGTTAAATTTTCCACAATGTTTAGAGTAGGAGAAGTTGGCATTAGTGAACAGCAAATTGATATTATTATGACCTTAACCCAGATTTAGCGGTAGCACAATTAAAGAACTTCTGACATTTGAAATGTGAGAAAGAAATATGGAATTACATTACAATTAGCTGTGATCCTGTTCATACATAAATAACATTTGTGTGGGTCAATTTTTTGCTATTGTGACCATTTACAGACTGTTCTGCATAGAATTTAAGGCTCTGTAATATGGGTAAAACATTTTTACCTGTCCATATAGAGAAAGGGATTTCATCACGTGACTCTTAACCCAGCTGGACTCCCATTTTGTAGGGCAGTGGCGTCGTTGGTTTCACGCGTCTTTACAACTCAGTCACATCACACGTACAACAAACATACTACATGCTAACCTACCAGCACCATTTCAGCAAATTTTACTGACTGCAGTTTTTTTTGCTCGCTTCAGATTTTACTTCATATTTTCTCTAAGTTTTATATTTTCACCAGGTATGAAAAGAGTAACTTTAACGTTAACGCCAGCTGATTGTTCCTTATACTCAGACAAAGCCTACATACCTGATATAAAGTGCTCGCTGCAAATCCTAGTGTAAGGCCTACCGTCGTACAGCAGAAACCCACTTTGAACGTCGTCAGGAACAGATGGAAATCAAGAAAAGGTCTATTAGTGCAAAAGCTGTTGCGTCGTACAGCAGAAACCCACTTTGAACGTCGATCAGGAACAGATGGAAATCAAGAAAATGTCCTTTTATTCCCCCGCACACATCTATTAGTGCAACCAACGGCACGGCAAGATTCCAGCGTAATTATCTTTCAAAAATAATCTGATATAACAGCATTCAAACGTATGTAAGGTCTAATAATTAAGTGTACAGCAGACGACAGTGGTTTTAACCAACAAAATGGCAATGTAAACAAAGTCACGTGACCTTGTGACGTCAGCTGAAACACCATTATACCCATTAACATGTAAGATCCTTACCTCAATTAAATCAAATACTGCATTATTATCAGGTTTTGAGGAATCTTGATTCTTAAGCATGAATAATAAGTCTCTCTGAACTCCCCTATCACTTGCTCCTCCTGCACTGGACTGTGTATACTATGTTGACTTGACGCACCACGATTTGGTATACTACTCTGACTTGGAGCACTCTGACTTGGAGTGCTTGGACTTGGTATACTTCTCTGACTCGAAGCACTTTGACTTGGTATAGTTGTGCCGCTTGGAGCACCCTGAATTGTAAACGCTAAATCCTGATGCAAAGAAAAAATTGTTTAATGATTGATTCACATTCTAAACAAAGGAGAAAAAAAGTTCAATTCAAATTCTAATAAAGAGAAGCATCTACAAGATTGATATTAAATAATTATTTTGCAATGTCAAAATTTATCCCCCTTTTTGGCTCCTGAAATTCAAATTAAACAGATGCTGACAACCAAAAGACCAAAGGTTTGAGGTTCTGATACACAATGTGGATTACTTTTCTTTGGCAAAATCATATTAAAATCCACCCACTATTACTAAAATTCAACATTGTAATACCATGAACATGTACGCACACTAGTTAATAATGAAATTATACTACATATGAAGCAAAATAGACAGGAAGTTGTTCAAATAAGATGATTTCAAAGGATTTTGTTACATTTAGCCCTGTCTATTTTTAACATGCATGACATCACCACCAAAAGTAATAGGGCACAACCACAGACCATGGCTTATCTGTATACTACATATGACATGAATCCAGTTCATTATTCTTAAGATATTGTGTTTACAAGCTATTTTTAGCAAAATCGTATTAAGCCCCACCCACTATGCATATTAATGACATTAAGCATTTTTATACCATGAACATATACACAACAGCTAACATCATAATTACACCAAATATGGAAGAAAAAAAAAAGTGGTTGTCGAAATATCAGGATTTCAAGATTGCCAAAATCAACAGCAACAAGCAAATTTCATGTGTCAGAGGTTACATCATCATTTCAAACTTCGTAACAGAAAAAAAGGGTTATTTTAAAGAGTGACCAATCAAAGAGGGGCAGTGGTATTGAAAAAACTGGATATATTGCTACTGATGCAAGTTAGGACACAGAAGCTCAACCACCAATGAATATTCATGAACTACTATCAGTTTTTTACCGTTCTCACTAACCTACAGAGATCACACAAAAACTGTATTTACTTAGTAAGACTTTCAGACAAGAGCCCTGGGTGAATGTTTCAGTACGAGGAATTCATAAAATCAACAGCAAACCCATCTCTGGGTTTCTGTAGGGGAATCGTTCATCATTAACATTCAATGCTGAGCATATGCGTGGGTAGACAAAAAATGATGAAATAACCACTCCCCGATAAAGACACAATACCCCTGGGGACGATAAAACAACATAAGAAAAATCTTACAGAAAACCAACAAAAAATCTGTAAGTGAATAGCAGTGTTCAAATTAAGATGGGGGTTTGTGCCCACAAAAAATTAACCCCCCCCCCAAAAAAAAATGTAGGGGGGGAATTCCTGCAAAGAAATCTGAATGACACTAAACTAAAATACAGTACAATATTTTTCACACTACTTCATACTTAACAGTTGTAATTCTGCAGCTTAGGCCATGATCGTTGAGCATAAATTTAGTCATAAAACGCACTAAAATGCCGTAAAAAAATTAAATAAATTAAACAATAGTAAAAATGTATTTCTACACCCTACACTGATGTCCGTGGCGAAAAAAAAACAGGCCAAGTACATACAAGCCTCTTATTCTGAGTGTCCGATGTTCACGCTGTCTGGCTGTCACAGATGTTATGAAATATACAATTAACGTGACGAAATATACAACAAGTAATAGTAACGTGATCATGTTGTCTGCTAGATATCTAGATTGTATAGTGTGTAGTGCATGTGGTGTATACCATGCAATGATGGGAATGATGTGACTTATAACACAATGTACTGCAGCAAAGTTGAACTTTACAAAAATAACAACAGGTCAGTGTCCTAGCTTTGCTGTTTTAGAGGGGCGGTCCGTCCTGCTCCTCCGCCGACCTGTCTGCCCTTCCCCACCCACTGGGGTCTGCCCTGTCCCTCAGAAAAAAAAGTGATTTTCTATTGATTTTTTAAGTTGAAAAAATAAATCTTTCAAAATTTAATCTGAATTAAACTCATAAATGAAATGGATACAAAACACAGCAGTACCTACCTTTAGATTTGCATATTTAATTAACTTTTCTTTTTCTTTTGCATGATAAACCACACTATTCATTTTAACTGAGAACTTGTTTTTACCCATAATGGTTACTTTTCAGCAAGAAACACAGGAGTAAAGAAATTGCCTAAAAATAATTTATGATGTCAAAGAAAACTGTGAATGTTGGAAGATTTTAGCATTTCCAATTCCTACAGACCCCCTTTTCAAACCCCCCCCCCTCCCCAAATTACACATGGGGGGGGGGGATGCCCCACCCGCACCCGAATTTTGAGCCTTAGTGTGAACACTGGTGAATAGAAGCTCCTGGTATTGATTGCTGGCAGAAAATTAATAGTGTGTTTCATTAGGTCAATATGCAAGCGTCGAGCTATGGTTTTCTTCTTTTACCAATATTTTCGGCAGTTGCCTCGTAATTTTTGAGAAACTGTCCATCCGCAGTAAAAGAGGTGAAACACGAAAGATTTATGCTTTCATGACGAAAATGATATTCAGTAAACAAATGTACTCACATTCCTCTCTATAAATTCTTGGACATCGCTGCCTTTTGGTAATAACTCCTCCCAGGAGTAATCGGAATTTATCCATACCCTGCTCATGAATTCTTTATTCTGTTTAGGGGAAATAGAAACTTTATTTAAGTTAAGGGGTTATTGGACCAGAGAAAATCACAACGCACAACGCAAACCAAGAATGTACACTTAAATCAGGGAATATGTTATCAGTAATGATTGTGGCTATGTAGAGGTGGCTGTGTAGGGGTGGCTATGTAGGGGTGGCTATGTAGGGGTGGCTATGTAGGGGTGGCTGTGTAGGGGTGGCTATGTAGGGGTGGCTATGTAGGGGTGGCTATGTAGGGGTGGGGTGGCTATGTAGGGGTGGGTGGCTATGTAGGAGTGGCTATGTAGGGGTGGCTATGTAGGGGTGGCTATGTTGGGGTGGCTATGTAGGGGTGGCTATGTAGGGGTGGCTATGTAGGGGTGGCTATGTAGGGGTGGCTATGTAGGGGTGGCTATGTAGGGGTGGCTATGTAGGGGTGGCTATGTAGGGGTGGCTATGTAGGGGTGGATATGTAGGGGTGGCTATATAGGGGTGGCTATGTAGGGGTGGCTATGTAGGGGTAACAACGAACTTAAGTTGTTCTTTCACATTGCAGAAAACAATTAACCTCTTTAAGTTAGTTGCTTGACAGCTTTTTTTAACCAATCACTGCACGAATTTGCCTAGCAACAAAATCTGCGTAACTAAGTGGAGCAAAACTCCTGTGCGGTACTGGTACGATACAGCTAGCTAGCGGCGCGCGCTCATGCAGTCAATGCAATATACTGCACAAAACACAGACTGAAAGATGACAAGATGGTGAACAAAAATTGCACATACATGCGCAATATACTGCACAAAACACAGACTGAAAGATGACAAGATGGTGAACAAAAATTGCATATACAGGCTTGCTACGGGCTTTGTAAATCCGATTCTGGTTACCTGGAACACTTAGCAAATGGAAGTTTTTTATTCCTTTGCTAAAAAGTCTATTGATCTGGAGAAGTGCCTTAAATGGATCAAAACTTGCAGAAGGCCACATGAACATCTATAGGTCAATGCATCATTGGTCATGCATGATTGTGGATTTTAGGTTTGTTTGCCCCACCTAGTTACCACGCTGCTATGGTGGGTGTGGCTTATTTCTAACTCAGAGACATCAATTTTGATGCAAATGAATGCATGATACAAAACCTGTTGAGAAAATGCTTGATCTGAATTGTCTACACGTTCTTCACAGCAGGTTTAACTTTATTTTGCTATTAACACTTTGTAACATTCCACAAAGTTCTCTAAGATTTATAAAATATTCCAGATGTTCCCTACATCATCTTGACCAGTATCATAACCAGAAAACCAAAAGTTTGGAGGTTCTGATGCACAATATGGATTTTTAGTACTTGTATATTAAACTTTATTACAGAATGGTTTCGATCAAACTAGCAATGATAATACAATTTGTACCAGTGCTAACAATGACTTGCATGTTGGCCATGAAATTTTAAAATTCAACATAATTAAGCCCCTTTATTCATTAATATGCATGTCACCACCAATAATAACCGATAACATGTGCAGGGATCATGGCCGACGGGGAATTGACCTGAACTTACATACAATATATCTTTCATGCTATGTTGTTTCAAAGCTCTTTTCAGTAAAATCATATTAAGCCCCGCCCACAACGGATATTACGGTAATGAAATCAACTATTTTTATACCATTAGCATGTACGCACCTCCTAACAGCATAATTATTCCAAATATGAAACAAAACAGGTATGTAATGAATTATATCTTGTGATGAATTATATCTTGTGGTGAATTATATCTTACTGTGAATTTAACTCCCGCTCTTAGGACCTTCGCCATGAAGACACCAGCCTTCCCAGTATTATGTAGCAGCTTTGTAGCATCTCTCAAAAACACCAACGTCGGAGCACCTTCAGCTGCCATTGCACCCACGATTTCACCTAAGTATGTCCATATCAAGGGTATATCTATTGCCATATCATCAGCGAATTCTAGCACTTCATTTAAACTGCAAAGGAATTATATAGAATTTGTGTAATTTGATCTTTCCATATAATTTCAACAAAATCACACCACCTATAATAATACTCAAATACATAAAAATAAAAAAAAAATTAAAGAAGGGTTGAAACTTCTAGCTTGATCCAGAAAGTGGTTCGGTGGCAATGATTAAATGGGGCATTTAATAGGTAACAAAGCCCATGCCTATTGAGGTTTTCAGGTACTACAAATATTAATCAGAGAGAGGATTCAATATAACAACAAGTGTCCTTGTATCCTTTTATGGTAGGGACCTTACAGTACGACAACGGTTACTTAAATCCCATCAAGCCTCCAGGCATTATAGAGCTGTTGCTTACACCCAGTTGGTTTAGCTGATGAGAATACTTGACTTCCTGGATGGGACACCAGTCCATCACAGGTTAATTACCCAGCCGAAACTAGTACTCATTTTACAGCCGAGTGAACTCGAGCAAGTGGTATAAAGTGTCTTGCTCAAGGATACAGCACAACACCCTGGCTGAGATTTGATTCCAGTGAATTTTAAGTACGAGGCTGATGCCTTGTCACTGGGCTACTGCACTCCCTCAATAACAAGGGTCCCTGCATCTTTTTACTTTTATGGTAAGGAGCTTACAGTATGGCCATCAAGAAAAAAGTATTTTCCAAAATGATGTTTTAAAAGGGGGCATGGGGGAAGCAATAGTGGAGAACATAAAAACTAGCGGTCTGGTTTTTTTTTTAATCTTACAGAAATCAGAGAAACTACTATTGCAAAAAAAAAACTAGACATCACAAACAATTCAAAATCCGAACACAGCTGATAACACACCTACATCATAATGTGCTGTTATGACATGCTGATTATCGCGATCTCTTTTCCCACGACCTGAAACATGCCTCTAAACACATATCGCGATATAAAAAACTAAACTCTAACTAAGAAATGTTCGTGCAACTAGGCTAGGCTACTTCGTATGTTACAATTCTAACGTTACAGTATTATATCTAAAATTCAAGTTAAGGCCGTTACAAACGTGAAACATAAAAAATAGAAACCAATTAAAAATCATGCTTCTTCACTCCACACTGGCACACTTTGGTGTAAGTTGGCAAAAAGAACAAAAAATTGGCCCAGAAAATGTCTCTCAGGCTCTCACTTCAATGATTCATGGTCACATTGGCTGAATTACCAAACAAGTACGTGATGAAAGTAATAGTCGCGCTATTATGCCGTCTGCCAGTCTGCTAGATCTGCAAATCATTTGTTCTTGTGTTCAATGTGTCGTGAGTCAGTTTCTTGAAAAGTATCGCGGTATACCAATATATCGCATTGTTTTTCTCCACGATAATCGATACATAATCAGATAATAGAGCCATGTCGTGTCGTGACAGCACTACTAAATCATAAAACTAGAACGCTTAATACCGTCATGGTTCGCATGCCCATGCAAATTGACACCCATATTATATAGCCCGGCCAATTATAAAAATGGCATCTCACACTAAGTCCCACATGGCATCTCATGTACCACATGGCATCTCACCCCATGTCCCACATAGCATCCCACATGGCATCCCATCCCATGTCCCACATGGCATTCCACCATATCTTCCACATGGCATCCCACCCCATGTCCCACATGGCATTCCACCATATCTTCCACATGGCATCCCACCCCATGTCCCACATGGCAGCCCACCCTATGTCTGACATGACATCCCATAAGCTCCATAAAAAGTCTCATCCTAGCTATCACAGTCCCTGATTAAGCATACTATGTATTAAAGTGTCAGTTCATATAATAACTTATATGCAAATGAGTTGCTGAATAAAAAAATAAAAGGTGGAGTCAAATAATTATGCCTGATATAGCCCTTGGTGCATACAACATAGTAAATATTAAATAATATGTCCTTCATGGCTCCCATCCATGTCCCACATGGCATCCCTCCCTATGTTTATATGCAATCACATCCTGTCACACTCCCTGACTAAGCATATTAAATAAAAAAAGTCTGGTCAGGTCATAATACTGTAGCAACTTTAAGCAAATGGCACAATAATAAAGGTGGAGTTTAAAAAATCATGCCTGATACAACTGTTGTGGTGCCCAAATATTTTGAAGAATTTTAAGGATTTTAAATCTCAAGTGCTACAAGAGAGACTTGAAGATCTCTGAAGAAAATTGGAAAATTATATCATTTTACAGTTACCTTCTAAGAAAATATCAAATGTATTGTAGAGTTTCAAGAAACTACTTATCAATCCTATCTTAAGTATCTCTGAAAAACTTTAACATTTTATAAGGAAATTCTAACCTTCCATAAAGATATCTGAAGAAACTTCGTAAGTTTTCTGAGGAACACTGAAGAAACTTTAACATTTTCTGAGGAATTCTCAAAAAACTTTAACATTTCTGAGGAAATCTCAGGACAAATCTGTGGACGGCCGGACGGACGTAATCGCCATTACATAGGTTCGCATAATGCTACGCATGCGAACCAACAAGGAATAACTTCAATAAATCAAGTTCAACATGTTTTAAGAATGTTACTTTACCATTTACAGTTGGCAAAATCACAGAAAATGTATTCGCAAGTTTGCAATAACTCCTTTTTTTTTCAAAGGAATGGGAAGATTTGTAAGCTGAAGATGGTTTGGTTTGTTGATATTTAACAGCACAGCGACAGTCGAGTCAAATGTGCCAAGAGAAGGTTAATCAATAATGGTGTAAGAGTAAGGATAGTGAGGAGATGGAAGGTTTGTAAGGGAGATAAAGGGGATAGCTGAATGTGGAAGAAAAAGTTAGGTGAAAAGAAAAGGGTATGTAAGGTTAGGTGAAGAAGGGGAGGAGGGGTGGAGAATATGTGGTGGAAGAGGTTGTTGTTGCGGAGGAAGTTGATGTTTGAAGAAGAATTTTTGTCCAAATAGGTCTGAGATTGAGGAAGCTGAAGAAATTCCATTTTCCGCTTATTGCTGGTAAGTTTACACACTTGAAGCTGTTAACTTAGCATTAGATCATTTTTCATTTACTTCAAAAATCAAGAATCTCAAGAGGCCAATACAAAATTGATATAACTTTCCAGTAGTCGACCGATATCAATGCTGATGACCATTAAATTTTTGTAGTGATTTTCACAAATTTGAAATAAACAAGGGGCATTAATAATATCTAACGTAAATATTATGACACTGCAATATAAAAAGTTGAAAGCCCTGCCATTAAAAATGTCATCAAAGTGAGAAAAATTGTTTTTAAACTTGTATATCTACATTCAGCCTATAAGCAGGTAAGTTTTCAATAGAAACAGTGCCATAAAACTGTTTCCAAAATTATCATTCTTTTTTTTCCAATTTACAGGTCCAAAATTTGGGGAAATTAATAACAGAAACCTAACATATTTCACTTTGACCTTCCCAACTTTACCAAGGGATGGTCATCTCAGTAAAACTGTGTGATGAAAACACTTATGTCCTTATCGGTTCCCGCTTATCTGGACAGTGTCACCTTGTGTGTGTGAAGTTTCATGCACAGTGCTGCATTACATTATAAAGTTACCAGAAACTTAGCTTTTTCAACGTGTGTCACAGAGAAAAAGTAAAAGTGCAAAATTTGTAAGATAATACTACAATAGTAGTCACTAGACAAAAATTACAATGTGAGAAAAAAGAGCAGCAAAATTTGAGAAAAATGGTTCTGCTGGGAATCAAACTTGTTGGTTGGTTGGAACAAAAAAACAGAAGTCTTACCGCCCAAACCGCCATGTTCATCCCACATGCCACCCTGTCCCACATGTCTTATCATTAACTGGGGTTTTAATCTAATATATACCATGAAATAAGAGCCAACGAATCGTGTAACAATTGTCAACCAATCAAACAATTTGAATAAAATTCTAAACATTTGTGTCCCATATGGAGATTTTGCCTCTTTAATTGACAAGGCAAGTACATTGTGTCCCATATGAAGATTTCGCCTCTTTAATTGACAAGGCAAGTACACTGTGTCCCATATGAAGATTTCGCCTCTTTAATTGACAAGGCAAGTACATTGTGTCCCATATGATGATTCTGCCTCTTTAATTGACAAGGCGAGTATACTGTGTCCCATATGAAGATTTTGCCTCTTTAATTGACAAAGCAAGTACATTGTGTCCCATATGAAGATTCCGCCTCTTTAATTGACAAGGCGAGTACATTGTGTCCCATATGAAGATTTTGTCTCTTTAATTGACAAGGCGAGTACATTGTGTCCCATATGAAGATTTTGCTTCTTTGATTGACAAGGCGAGTACACTGTGTCCCATATGAAGATTTTGCCTCTTTAATTGACAAGGCAAGTACATTGTGTCCCATATGAAGATTCCGCCTCTTTAATTGACAAGGCGAGTACATTGTGTCCCATATGAAGATTCCGCCTCTTTAATTGACAAGGCGAGTACATTGTGTCCCAAATGAAGATTTTGTCTCTTTAATTGACAAGGCGAGTACATTGTGTCCCATATGAAGATTTCGCTTCTTTGATTGACAAGGCGAGTACACTGTGTCCCATATGAAAATTTTGCCTCGTTAATTGACAAGGCGAGTACATTGTGTCCCAAATAAAGATTTTGTCTCGTTAATTGACAAGGCGAGTACATTGTGTCCCATATGAAGATTTCGCCTCTTTAATTGACAAGGCGAGAGCCCTGCACACACACACACACACACACACACAAATATTGAACAAAGAAAATGGCAAACTTACCCCTTTAAAAAGTGTTCTACACTAATTACATCTTGTGACAGCATACAATGGAATAATCTACCGATGGACTCCCTGTTTTCTTGACTCTTCTCCAACGTATTTTCAATGGCAAGACGGACAAACACATTGTGGTATTGTGGGCTCTTAAGTTCTTTTAAGCAATCAATTGCTTCCTGTAAAATGAAAATGGAAAAATCGCTATGAGCAAGCCGGACGAAAGTAAATTGACATTACATTTATATGTGCAAAAAAACGTTAGAGAATTACTCTCTCAAAAAAACGGCAGTCTTTATTTATATTTTTCCCCGTAACAACTAAAGGAAAAACGAATAACATGCTAATAAATAACACGCTTTCCACCCTATGTCACAACTGCCATCCCACCCTCTGTACTGCATGTCCAATCCTATATCCCTCCCTACAGGAAATTCAGATATCATTCCACAACATGACCCATATGCCATCACACCTGCAATCAAGATGACATCCCACATACCATGCTACCTTGTCCCACAACATGCCATCCCTCCCTGTCCCATATACCATGTCACCTTTTCCCACAACCCATCCCTGGAGCTGTTCCATGTGCCATCCTACCCTGTCCCACATGCTATCCTTCCATGTACCACATGCCATCCCACTCTGTCCTACAGGCCATTCCATCCTATCCCACATGCCATCCCACCCTGTCCTACAGGCCATTCCATCCTATCCCACATGCTATCCCACCCTGTCCCATCCAACCTGAAATCCACACGACATGCCATGTCTCACATGTCACTACACTCTGTCCACCATGCATCCCACCTTGTCCCACATGTCATCCCAGCCTGTCATAAATGCCATGACACTACCTTGTTTCATATGCCATGCCACCCTGTCCCACATTCCACGGTACCATCCCTCATGCCACCCTGTCCCACATGCCATTCCACCATCCCACATTTCATCCCATCCTGTCCCCATGCCATCCCACCTTTATCCTAATTCCTACATTTACCAATCATTCATCCTAATTCCTACATTTATCAATCATTCATCCTACCACCTTCCACCCAACATTCTTTCCTCTTACTCCCACCCCCTCATTTCTATTAACTCAACATGCCCCATTCACCAACCATCCCCCTTCACCTGCCATCATCCATTCACCTACTACCCCAACCCACCTTTTGCCATCCACTCATCCATCAAATATACTCTTAACCAACTCATAATTCCAACTTTCACTATAACCTCCACTCACTCCATTGTACAACAGCCCCCCTCCACGCCCCTAACTTAAATCTGACACTTTCAATAAAAACATGCTTAACTTTTGATCTCCTTAAAACCAGATAGGGCTAATCTATGTTCCAAATCAGAAAGAAAATTAAATACAGATTAATTTGCAGATTATCAGAAGTCTATTATGTCTCCACTCTATTCAAGCGAAGACATTGCTTTTTGCTATTCATTGGTAAGACACTTCATTATAAATTCCATTCAGTCGTCAGCTATTATTCAACTTTATTTTTGATACCAGAACAAATCCTTTAAATGCTGCTATTAAAGTCTGGAATGCAATTGTTCTTCTTCATATCAATTTCTTTTCATACAACTAGTTGGAATTCCTTTCCTAAGGCAGAAATCTTTTCTTCCCTATTAGCTGAACAATGCATGAGGCCGGACGGACAATAGATGTGGATGGACAGACGGACGAACGGTAAAGATGCTATGTCCCCTCTTCACGTTGGTGAGGGAATAAAAAATGTATTTCACTGAAAGTTAAGCTAATCCATGATTTATATGATGCAAGTCCAGATGAAGAAGTATACGTATGCTTGATCAAAGTTTCAAACAGTTAAACTCACTTTCTTATCTTTGATGTTGAGGTATTCTCCAACTGTGGCTGCTGCCTTGCTCTCAAACTCACTTACTGAAATGGTACTGACAGGGGGTGGTGCTGGGGTAGGTTCTGGTCCTGTAAGAAGGAATAATTGCAAGGTTAAATAATACATTATATTCTTATATCAAATTCATATCAATCATTAATATTTATCATACATGACAAAACAGTGAAGAACAATCTTAAACAAAACTTATGAAACTGTATCACATTTTCCTGCAATATCTGTTACAATCGCAATCTAGTTTGTATGCATATTCTACTTTTGTTTCAAAATATATCTAAACAAACAAATTAATGCCCTTTCTAAAACATAACTTAGGTAATTTTTTAATAACAGTAGTCTCAAAATTTAAGCCCGTTTTTTTCTCTCAAAATTCCCAAGACTTGGCAAAGGAAGACACCCTCAATACCGACAAAGAGTTCCTTCAATCTAATGCTTAATCTTGCAGAAAAAACCATTTACTCCATCACTCAGTTATTTAGGTGACTTACTCCTCTCTGCTTCCCTCCCTTTTCTCTTGATTGTGATTGTGCACCAGTTAACCTATGAACTTCAGCAATGGCAGACTGCTTCTCTCTCGACCTGTCGCTGTCTCTTTCCCGTGATGATCGTTTGCTTCCTGACATCCGCGACTTCGACTCTCTTTCCCTGGACAATGAGGAACCTCTGTACGGAACAAAAAAACATTCATTTGACGGAGAATGAATAGATCAAGTGTTCTGCCTTCATGTTAAGCACTCGCGTCATTTAATGATATATTAATACATTTTTATATAAGATAGGCATCTTAGATTCTCCTTTGTGTACTTCTTGTGAAATGTGCAATGAGACTTGGTCTCATCTCTTTTGGCATAATCCTATCATTGCGACTTCTAAAAGGACGCTGTGCTCTTTATAAACGTTGCCCCAATTGTGCTCCTTATAATTGTTAACCTTGCTAATTTAACAGAAGAGATGATCTTCTTCATTGTATTTATTATTACTCCCTTATTTACATTTTACGTACATGCCCTCAAACCTGCCCTTAAAGTGCCCCTGATGCCTTATACATTCCCCTTTTATTCAGTTTGTTTGTTTGTTTGATGAAGTCTTAACGGCACCATGACAACGATGTTCAAATTGTGCCTGAGAGGTCAGATCATTCTAGAAGTAGAAAGGAAAGGAAACGGGGAAAATGAGAGAAATTCAAGAACAAAAGTCAGAAAGCTGTGATCGAGGAAAGGTGCATGAGTGAAATAAAAACAAAGTAAAGAGAGGGTGGAAGAGGAGAATTGAATATGGTTGTAGAGCATGATGAAGGAAAGAGATAATTTTATCCGCATGATTTTTCTGGAAGAACTCAGCAATTGAGTTGTGGGGAGCGAAAGAAGCTCTGGGAAGGTTTTACAGGGGGCAAGCAAGGAGAACGTGATGGATTGTGAGGGTGCAGTGGCAATTGTTACAGAGGGGTTGGGGTGAACCAATAAGGAAGGAGGTGGGAGTGAGTGAGGTGGTTGTGACCAATTCTAAGACGGGTGATATGAGCGTTGTCGATACGAGAGAGGTTGTTGATGGTGGATTTGATCGGAATTGTGGGCTGGATGACATGGAGTTTGTTATCAATTTGGGAGTTCCAGGAGGTTTGCCAACGGTCATGAACAAGGGAAGCGATAAGCAATTTTATGTCAGAGAGAGTTTTGGTAAAAGGGGTAGGGAGGAGGTTGAGGGCAAGCTTAGCAGCTGCATCAGCCCTGTCATTGCCAGGGATGCCAACATGGCTAGGTCCCCAGAAGAAAAGAACACTTTTCCTGCAGAGGGTGGGAGAAAGGAGTTTCCGGAGGAGGAGGTGGCATGTGAGGTTATCCCATTTACGATAAAGTAAAGAAGTAAGAACAGCCTTTTTGAGTCGGAGAAAATAGCAAAGTGGCTGAGAAGAGAGTACTTAATAAAGTTGAGGGCGAGGAGAATGGCCTGAGCCTCTGCTGAAAAGATGGATGAGTAATCCAGAAGTCTGCTACTGAGGGTGATGTCTTGGATGACGGCACCAGCAGCTGTTTTGTTGCCTTCCTTAAAGCCATCAGTATAGATGGAGGTGTAGTTTAAGAATTGGTCTTTGATTTGGTTGTGTATTTTGATGAAGAGGTTAGGGTGGGTTTGAGTTTTGTGATGAGTGGAGAGGTCAAGGTAGACAGAGGTTCAGAGGTAAACAGGGTTCTGGGTATTGTTGAGGACTTTAAAAGCATAGGAGAGGCTTATGGTCAGTGACTTCCTGCCCCTTTCTGGATCAACCTAAGGGGTTTGTGAATCAAAGTTGTAAGGAGTATTACTGAATTTTTTCATGTGGATTCAATATGAAAGATGTGCGAGAAAAACTTTGGGTGTTAAAACAGTGTTCGTATCTCATAACGTTTAGAAGTTATTACATTATAAAGATTCAAAGTGTGTTGTAAGTGAATAGCACACTTGGTCTCAGTGTGATGTCAAAATTGCAAGCAATTTTTATGGATTTATTTGAAAATTAATCATCTCCATCTAAATTGTAGGAAACATTTTATTTGTTTAAATATAGAGATGGAATATGACATGGACTTTGCATGATTATACTTCTCCTATCTACAAAGTTGCTAATTACAGAAACTATTTGATTCCTGGCTGATCTTCTTATCCTTAAAGGAAATGTATCGTCCCATAAATAAATTCACATGTGACCGTCACCATGTTGGTAACGTCACTTCCGGTTTTCAAATTATCCTTGATTGCGAGAAATCATGTGACACATGTAGGCCCCTATGTTCGGTCTGGTAGATGTGTGATCAATAACATCACACATTTGTCTTAATATAAACAAGAACTGTCGGAAGAACAGTATGCTCGACTATTCAAAGCTAGAGGATGAATGGGCTTCAAGAACATATATGCAAAAACCTAGGGTAGCAGGGGCAGATGATTTCAAATTACTTGAGATTTGAAAGGTGCACTTATATTTTCATTTGCTTTGTTAATTTTCACAACATTTTACTACAAGCTTCAAAATATTTTTGGGTTTTCCCAGATATTTTAAGACAAAAAAAAAAGCTCAAGGTTAACATCACCCAATAGCTCAGAAAACATGTAAAAGCCAGCAGTATTTATAAGTATAACATCTCTTTTAGTTCTATCAATTAAACAACAAAGAAAGAAGAGGCCATGACTTGCCAATGTCTATGAAAGAATGCCATTAAACCCCCCTTTTCAATCTGTACCCTTCCCCAATCACTACACATTCCCAGATCTACATCCTGGATTGTAATACAACTAGCTTTCAATTTAAGAAAATATGTGTGTCTAGCAGAGTCAAGCCAGCATGAAAAATGTACAATAACATTAAAGCAAAATTATGCAAAACAATATTGCTCAACGTATGACAAACTAGGCATTGGAAACGATACAAATTCCCTCACTGCTAATAAAGCATATTCTAGACTATCCCACATTCCATCCCAACCTGTCCCAAATGTCATCCCATGCCTATACTTCATGCAATCACACCTGAAAACCAGATACTGTATGTCATTCCACCACATGCATGACCTGCATGCCATCACAACTAAAATCCAGATGACACCCACCACATGTCCCACATGCCATTCCACCCTGTCCCACATGTCGAACAACCCTGTTTCATATATGCCAACCCACCCGGTTCCACATGCCAATGCACCCTGTTGCACATGCCAACCCACCCTGTTCCTCATGCCAACCCACCGTTCTACATGCCAACCCACCCTGTCCAACATGCCAACGCATCCTAACCAGCATACAATTCCACCCTGTTCCACATGAAATCCCACTCTTATCCTAATTCCTACAGCAACTTTATCATCATGTCAAAAATGTCATTATCATAGCAAAAACCTGCTCCAAAAACCCATACCCAAGACTTCTTATAGAGGCAATGAACCTTTCATAAGGTTTTTTTTATTCCTCACAAGACTAATCTTTTTAAATCTTTTGATACCAAGACATCTTAATAAATATTCTTTACAGGCGAGAAGCCTTTCATTCGCTTTTTTTCAATCATCACAAGACTAATCTTCTTATTATATCTTTTGACACCCAAGACATCTTCTTAAATGAGGCCAGGAATCAGAGGCCAGGAATCTTTTATTTGGTTTTTTCATTCATTCCGAGACTAATTTTCTAATTCCTACTCATGTTCGAAAAAAGATTAACCAATAAACAAAGAAAACTGTAACCAACAAACAAAGAAAACTTTAACCAACAAACTAAGAAAACTTTAGCCAAAAGCTTTAACCGGACGCTGACGCAGAAGCCAATGGTAGTAGAATAGCTCTACTATTCTGTGAATAGTTGAGCTAATTGAAAACCAGAAGTGACGTTACCAGCATGGCGGCGTTCACTTCTAAATGTATTTATAGGGAAGATACCTCTTCTTTAACTTAAATGTATTTCAGATCTCACCTTGGTTTTTCATCTGGTCGACTTAACATGGAATAACGATTGCCTTGTGATACTTTGGCTTCTCCTTCAGGACGTGCTTGGCCGCCACCACTGCCGGCTGCACCTCCACCACCTGTACTTCCCTTACCCCAGCCGGCAAACATTCCTCCTGGTCGCCCGCCAGGCCCCAGTTTTATATTTCTATCAATTTGAGTCTGGAGAATGAAAATTAGCAAATAAATCTTACTTATTCAATATGGCAATATTTCTATCCATGGTGTGTGCATTCAAAGAGTGTAACTTTTCATGTGAATCTATACCAAGTATGCTAGTAACTAGGACACCAGGCCGCTAACTGAGAAAACATGCTGATTACAATTCAATTTCCTAGGACACATGCTTGGAATGGCAGAGTATAGACCTACTAAACTGTATGCATTATATAACCACCACTTGGCCAATATAAGTTTAAGTTTAAATATCTTATATAGCGCACTACCATAACGAATGTTCAGTTGTGTTTTACAGTACACAGATACAAGTAACCTAACAAAGCAACTAACCTAATAAAGCAATAATATATATAAAACATAAAATAAATATAAAAAAAGCTGAACATACAGCATGAAAAGAAACAATGTGATAGCTAAAAATTGAAAATTGTCAGGGAAGGCTAAACCAAAATAGTGAGTTTTGAAAATGTTTTTGAAGGAGCTTCATGGATTTTAAAGGGGAGATTATTCCAGAGATAAGGGCCAGAAAATGCAAACGCTCTTTTCCCTACAGTTTCATATTTAACACGGGGTACGAATAAGTTGGAGGTGCGTAAATGATAAATCTGATAGGCAAGCACGTCAACGAACATCTCTTCTGTGTTGTATCCAACACATACTGGGAGATGTTAAGATGCCAGCTATCCCCAAGCCTTGCTAATAATAGGAAGGGCTGGAGAAAGCTTAGTCTCCCGTGCTACAGCTGACTTGATGATTCAAGTGACCTCACAACTTCTAACTGTGATGTCTACTGACAATAAAACACCTGGATTACCTCAAGATAATTTTCCAAGGAACAGTAAAATACAAGACACAAGCCAACTGATTAATTATATTATTACTAATGGGGCTATGTTAGCTAGAACCTTTTGTGAAGTTTATCTGCGACTTACCCTTGTAATCTTAAGCTTGGATGGATTCTCTATTTGATTCTGCTCGGTTGACCTACTTCCACTAGGCACTGTGTTCCATCCGTCGTCTGACTGGGGTGACTGGAAGTTCTTCTCTGAGCTCCCCATTGGGGGTGTTTTGTTATCCCTAGGGGCAAATTTGTGAGCTAAGCTCTCCTGCTCTTCTCTCAACTTCTCTGTTTTCGCTTCCTTTCGAATTTGATGGATAGTTTGAGGTCCTTTTCCATTCCTACGAGGTTTCCATTTACTCTGAAATTATTAACAAAACAACATTGTTATCACCTCATAATCAAGTTGAAAAGGGTAGAACAACCCCGCACAAGCTCTTTATAATATTTTTCATGACACTTCTGCATCATTCTATGATGAGATTTTTAGGTCAACTGAGAAAACATGCTAAATAGAATTCAAATTCCTAGGCCACATGCTTCGAATGGCAGAGTATAGATCTACTAAACTGTTTGCATTCTATAACCACCACTTGGCCAATATAAGTTTAAGTTTAAATATCTTATATAGCGCACTACCATAACAAATGTTCACTTGTGATTTACAGTACACAGATACAAGTAACCTTACAAAGCAGCTAATCTAGTAAAGTAATAATATATATAAAATATGAAATAAGTCTAAAAAAAGCTGATCATACAGCATGAAAAGAAACAATGTGATAGCTAAAAAATTAAGAATTGTCACGGAAGGCTAAACCAAAAGGTGAGTTTTGAAAATGTTTTTGAAGGAGCTTCATGGATTTTAAAGGGGAGATTATTCCAGAGATAAGGGCCAGAAAATGCAAACGCTCTTTTCCCTACAGTTTCATATTTAACACGGGGTACGAATAAGTTGGAGGTGCGTAAATGATAAATCTGATAGGCAAGCATGTCAACGAACATCTCTTCTGTGTTGTATCCAACACATACTGGGAGATGTTAAGATGCCAGCTATCCCCAAGCCTTGCTAATGATAGGATGGGCTGGAGAAAGCTTAGTCGCCCGTGTTACAGCTGACTTGATGATTCAAGTGACCTCACAACTTCTAACTGTGATGTCTACTGACAATAAAACACCTGGATTACTTCAAGATAATTTTCCAGGGAACAGTAAAATACAAGACACAAGCCAACTGATTAATTCTATTATTACTAATGGGGATATGTTAGCTAGAACCTTTTGTGAAGTTCATCTGCGACTTACCCTTGTAATCTTAAGCTTGGATGGATTCTCTATTTGATTCTGCTTGGTTGACCTACTTCCACTAGGCACTGTGTTCCATCCGTCGTCTAATGACTGGAAGTTCTTCTCTGAGCTCCCCCTTGAGGGTCTTTTGTTGTCCCTAGGGGCAAATCTGTGAGCTAAGCTCTCCTGCTCTTCTCTCAACTTCTCTGTTTTCGCTTCCTTTGGATTTTGATCGATATTTTGAGGTCCTTTTTCATTCCTACGAGGTTTCCATTTACTCTGAAATTATTAACAAAACAACATTGTTATCACCTCATAATCAAGTTGAAAAGGGTAGAACAACCCCGCACAAGCTCTTTGAAATATTTTTCATGACACTTCTGCATCATTCTATGATGAGATTCTTAGGTCAACTGAAAAAACATGCTAAATAGAATTTAATTTCCTAGGCCACATGCTTCGAATGGCAGAGTATAGATCTACTAAACTGTTTGCATTCTATAACCACCTCTTGGCCAATATAAGTTTAAGTTTATATATCTTATACAGCGCACTACCATAACATGTTCACTTGTGATTTACAGTACACATATACAAGTAACCTTACAAAGCAGCTAATCTAGTAAAGTAATAATATATATAAAATATAAAATAAGTATAACAAAAGCTGATCATACAGCATGAAAAGAAACAATGTGATAGCTAAAAAATTAAGAATTGTCACGGAAGGCTAAACCAAAAAGGTGAGTTTTGAAAATGTTTTTGAAGGAGCCTCATGGATTTTAAAGGGAATATTATTCCAGAAATAAGGGCCAGAAAATGCAAACGCTCTTTTCCCTACAGTTTCATATTTAACACGGGGTACGAATAAGTTGGAGGTGCGTAAATGATAAATCTGATAGGCAAGCACGTCAACGAACATCTCTTCTGTGTTGTATCCAACACATACTGGGAGATGTTAAGATGCCAGCTATCCCCAAGCCTTGCTAATAATAGGAAGGGCTGGAGAAAGCTTAGTCGCCCGTGTTACAGCTGACTTGATGATTTAAGTGACCTCACAACTTTTGAATGTGATGTCTACTGACAATAAAACACCTGGATTACTTCAAGATAATTTTCCAGGGAACAGTAAAATACAAGACACAAGCCAACTGATTAATTCTATTATTACTAATGGGGATATGTTAGCTAGAACCTTTTGTGAAGTTCATCTGCGACTTACCCTTGTAATCTTAAGCTTGGATGGATTCTCTATTTGATTCTGCTCGGTTGACCTACTTCCACTAGGCACTGTGTTCCATCCGTCGTCTGACTGGAATGACTGGAAGTTCTTCTCTGAGCTCCCCATTGGGGGTGTTTTGTTGTCCCTAGGGGAAAATCTGTGAGCTAAGCTCTCCTGCTCTTCTCTCAACTTCTCTGTTTTCGCTTCCTTTGGAATTTGATCGATATGTTGAGGTCCTTTTTCATTCCTACGAGGTTTCCATATACTCTAAAATTATTAACAAAAAAACATTGTTATCACCTCATAATCAAGTTGAAAAGGGTAGAACAACCCCGCACAAGCTCTTTGAAATATTTTTCATGACACTTCTGCATCATTCTATGATGAGATTCTTAGGTCAACTGAGAAAACATGCTAAATAGAATTCAATTTCCTAGGCCACATGCTTCGAATGGCAGAGTATAGATCTACCAAACTGTTTGCATTCTATAACCACCACTTGGCCAATATAAGTTTAAGTTTAAATATCTTATACAGCGCACTACCATAACATGTTCACTTGTGATTTACAGTACACAGATACAAGTAACCTTACAAAGCAGCTAATCTAGTAAAGTAATAATATATATAAAATATAAAATAAGTATAAAAAAGCTGAACATACAGCATGAAAAGAAACAATGTGATAACTAAAAAATTAAGAATTGTCACGGAAGGCTAAACCAAAAAGGTGAGTTTTGAAAATGTTTTTGAAGGAGCTTCATGGATTTTAAAGGGGAGATTATTCCAGAGATAAGGGCCAGAAAATGCAAACGTTCTTTTCCCTACAGTTTCATATTTAACACGGGGTACGAATAAGTTGGAGGTGCGTAAATGATACATCTGATAGGCAAGCATGTCAACAAACATCTCTTCTGTGTTGTATCCAACACATACTGGGAGATGTTAAGATGCCAGCTATCCCCAAGCCTTGCTAATGATAGGAAGGGCTGGAGAAAGCTTAGTCGCCCGTGTTACAGCTGACTTGATGATTCAAGTGACCTCACAACTTCTAACTGTGATGTCTACTGACAATAAAACACCTGGTTTACTTCAAGATAATTTTCCAGGGAACAGTAAAATACAAGACACAAGCCAACTGATTAATTCTATTATTACTAATGGGGCTATGTTAGCTAGAACCTTTTGTTAAGTTTATCTGCGACTTACCCTTGTAATCTTAAGCTTGGATGGATTCTCTATTTGATTCTGCTCGGTTGACCTACTTCCACTAGGCACTGTGTTCCATCCGTCGTCTGACTGGAATGACTGGAAGTTCTTCTCTGAGCTCCCCCTTGGGGTGTTTTGTTATCCCTAGGGGCAAATCTGTGAGCTAAGCTCTCCTGCTCTTCTCTCAACTTCTCTGCTTTCGCTTCCTTTCGAATTTGATCGATAGTTTGAGGTCCTTTTTCATTCCTACGAGGTTTCCATTTACTCTGAAATTATTAACAAAACAACACTGTTATCACCTTATAATCAAGTTGAAAAGGGTAGAACAACCCCACACAAGCTCTTCAAAATATTTTTCATGACACTTCTCCATCATTCTATGATGAGATTCTTAGGTCAACAACCAATTCATGAAAATCTCGTTACATCATTATTTATAAACAGGTATGTCAGCAAATATATTTACCGTCCTGAGGTCTTGCACATCTTGCAATATAAATCGTATCCTGGAACTAACTTTCTTCTCTTTGATAATAGTGTCTATTTGTGTGAAGTACTGATCCATTCGAGGCTGTGAGAAGAACGAAAGAAAAGTGTGACAACTGCGATATTGATAATATTTTAATGGCATAAGGGTGAAAGAAGAAGAATTTTGCTAAGAGAATGATAACACAGAAAAGCACAAGCACTGCACAAAATTAACCACATGGTTTATGTTTCAGGACAAAGAATTCATCAAATCTTCAACAAAATCCGCTCACAAGAAACGTACGATGGAAATCGTTCCTGATTAACATCAGCAGAGCAATAAGTGCTTTGAGGAAGTTAAACATAGCTATTTAACAATCATGATCCTAGCACAAGCCGGAGGTTCACAGTGCTGATTGTCAACCTTGATTTATGTAGTTTATTTCAAATTGACATCAAGTTCATTCTACTCATCAAAAGTCTACTATAGTTTGATTTCTGTTCACCCCAGGTTCACTTCCAGTTCAACTCCCAAATTCGGTAACATTCCTGTCCACCCAAGGTTTACTACCGATCCATCGCAGTTTAACTCTCCAGTTCATGCCAGTTTAACTCTCCAGTTCATGCCAGTTTAACTCTCCAGTTCATGCCAGTTTAACTCTTCAGTTCATGCCAGTTTGACTCTCCAATTCATGCCAGTTTAACTCTCCATTTCATGCCAGTTTAACTCTCCAGTTCATGCCAGCTTAACACTTGAGCCCATCCCAAGCTACATCAAGAGTCAATCCCACTATAACTCCTGTCCATCCCAAAATTACTCCCGGCTCACCAAGAGTCGGAGGGGCAGCAACAAAGGAGCTTCCCAATGAAATCACAAAGCAAAGTACGGGGAAGGGAGGGAGGAGGGGGGGGGGGGTAATGTTTTTTTTTTCATTTCAGTACTTACCTTGCCCTTATCATGATCTAGACTTTTCCCGACTGTCATAATTAACTTGCTCATACACTCTAGTGACTCTTCATCCTTGGCTTTGAGAAGCCTGAAGACGCACTGATGCATGATGGATTCTGATAAAAGCTGCAGTTTGAACAACTCGCCTATAAATCTTATGTTGCCAATGGTTGACTTCTTAATAAGAATCTGTTGCAGGTCAAATTCCTCCAACTTTTCTGCTTTTTGGGATCACCCTGAGCAAAGAACAAATTATAACAGTGTAAATTTCTGGTATTTAAAAAGACCAAATATTAATTTGTAACAGCCTGATAACTATGTAAGGACTTAAATGAACAAATTATAACAAAGTGTAAATTTCTGGTATTAAAAAAGACAAAAATTAATTTGTAACAGCCTGATAACTATGCGAAGACTTAATGCACCCCTCAATCAAACAATTAGGTCAGGTGCAATACTATAACGTAATCAGGTACCATTTAACTCTATATTAATCAACTAGTTACGAAAAGTTTCCTACAAGAGCCCTGGGTGAATGTTTCAGTACGAGGAATTCGTAAAATCAACAGCAAACCCATCTCTAGGTTTCTGTAGGGGAATCGTTCATCATTAACATTCAATGTAGGGCTTATGTGTGTGTGGGAAGACTTTCTTGAGCAATAGAGACACTATTGGTCAACCAGAGAAACAATAATCAGCTGTAGAAATTCATGAAAATGAGCAAAACATTCTTTTAAAAACAGTTTAAAATGTAGCTTTTCACAGCTTTTCTTCTAATACATGGGACCTGTCCTCCGAAATCTATTTCTATAAGTATTTATCCATTTTTATATGGTTTGACACTTTAGCAGATCAGTTTTGGAATTTTAAAAAGAACAATTTCATTATTTAAGTTATTCAAAGTTTGATCAGTTACTGATTTATGCGAAATTAGTGAGGTATGACTGGGCGAGCAGCTCAAAAACTTTCTGTAATTATTTTAATTTCTTTCCTAAATGTGTGTCCCTAAAACTGATGGTTAAGTTTATTTACTTGGTTGGTGCCACCTCTTTCCGGGAGATGACGTCATTTTCTGGAGTGAAAACAAAGCTGTGCGCGATACAAGTCCGTATTTGTTCACTGTGTGCGGTACGTATGGCATGTAAACAAACACAGCTGATCACTTTGTTTTTACTCCAATGCACATGGTTACTAAGCGGTCTGATGACCTCGGGTCACGAAGTTCCTGGATATCCAACTAAGTGAATACCAGCTTAAATTAGATCAGGGATATGATAAAGACTCTTGCTAAGAATTTGATGCATCACTTCAAAGAAACAATTTGAAGAAGAATATTCAAAGAAACAATTTGAAGAAGAATATTCAAAGAACTGCACAAATACCTCCTAGTTACCTTCAACTTATTCAATGACCAGAGGCAGAAATCCCATGTGGTTCCAATGCTACTGTAACGTTGGATTGGAAGCATTTTTTTTTTTTTATTGTATTTCGTTACGTGTTGTGTTTTACATGCTTAGTTATTTATCACACTGGAACGTGCAGTTTTTTGTAATTTCTTGCTTAAGTGTTAGTTATTCCTTTCTCATTAATATTCATGACATCATCACCAAAAACAATAGGGATCATCTAAAGTACATCAGACCACATCCATATACCAAGTATGGCATAAATCCAACTCAATGATATTGAGATATCATGTTTAAAAGCTTGTTAACAGAATTTTATATTTAGCCCCCCACCCCTATTTAATATTCATGACATCACCAAAAACAATACAGATCATCTACAGTACATCAGACCACATCCATATACCAAGTATGACATAAATCCGCCTCAATGATCTTGAAATATCGTGTTTACAAACGTGTTAGCAAAATTGTACATTTAGCCCCGCCTACTAATAAATATTCATGAAATCAGCACCAAAAAACATTGGGAATCACCTACAGACCACAACACATCCATATACCAAGTATGACATAAATCCACCACACGCTTCTTGGGATATGTTTACAAGCTTGTCAGACACACACATAAGCACGTACATAAGCACGTACATAAGCACGCATGTATGCACACACATACATACATATACATGCCTGCATGACTACATAGGTTCCTTATGCTATCGCATTAAAACCAAAAATCATTTTAAGCAAAAAATCTTGAAGTGTAGTCAGGCACAACTAAAGAGCTTGTAACAAACTTCACAGGGACTTCTCGGAATCTATTCTAAAAAAATCAACAAATTACAGTTTTAGGCGCAACTCATTCGCCAAACAAAACTTACAGGTAAATCTGAAATGAGTTTTCTCTGTTCTGCAATTTCTTCCTCATTTTTCTCCTTTTCAAACTCTCTCTGACATTTTAAGAGCAAGAAGCTTTCTGAACTGCATCTTCTCACCCGGGTTGCCACCTGCTTTTGGCACTGCCAGCTACGGAAATAAAAACAGTACGAGAATGGTCAATGTGTGCAACATTTCATTACAAGACTTCTTCTTTTATGTGGCCACCAAATAACAACAATATGGTCACACCCAAGTCGTGATTTTTTTTTTAACATACAATATGCACCCAAATTGTTCCTTTCCTTTCTCACACCTCATCAAGAGCTCTAGTTTTCTGCATTAAAAAAGTCACAAGGAACATTCTTGATTTTGATTTTGGCCACCTACACAACAATATGGCCACACCTTAGACCCTTGCAATTGTTATAAAACCATGATTTTTTTTCAACGTACATAAATCCCACCAAGCCTCGAGGGATGATAGAGCTGGTGCTTATACACTGTTTCCATGATGCTAAGCGGAGCGGACGAGAATACTCGACGTCCCCTCAATGGAACTCCAGTCCTTCGCAGGTTTTAACTCCCCAGCTGAAACTGGTACTCATTTCAAAGCTGAGTGAATTGGCGCAAATGGGATAAAATTTCTTGTTTAAGGACACTGCACAGTGCCATGGTTGAGATTCAATCCCTGGTACCTTTTGAATTTGAGACTGACGCTGTAACCACTGAGCTACTGCACTCCTAGGTTTGGTTTGTTGATGTTTAACAGCACTGTGGCAGTCGAGTCAAATGTGCCAAGAGGGTGTTAATAAATAATGGTGTAAGAGTAAGGATAGTGAGGAGATGGAAGGTTTGTAAGGGAGATAAAGGGGAAAAGCTAAATGTGGGAGAAAAAGTTAGGTAAAAAAGACCTAACCACCTATATGTTATTTTCATTTCTCACACCACATAAAAGGCTTTTGTTTTCGATATAAGAAAAGTTACAAGATGTGCACTCCATGTGATTGCTAAATCCATCCGTGCCATTAGGCTCATCCCTGTTTTATAGGAATATTCCCATGTGTTTAGAGGAATATTCCCATGTGTTTAAAGGTATATTTTTATGTTTTTAAAGGAATATTCCCATGTTTTTGAAGGAATATTTTCATGTTATTTAAGGAATATTCCCATGTTTTAAAAGGAATATTCTCATGTTTTTAAAGGAACATTTCCATGTTTTGAAAGAAATATTCCCATAGTTTTAAAGGCATATCCCATGTTTTAAAAGAATGATCACATGTTTTTAAAAGAATGTTCCCAAGTTTTTAAAGGCATGTTCCCATGTTTTCAAAGGCATGTTCACATGTTTTTAAAAGAATGTTCCAAGTTTTCAAAGGAATGTTCACATGTTTTCAAAGGAATGTTCTCATGTTTTCAAAGCCATGTTTCCATGTTTTCAAAGGCATGTTCCCATGTTTTCAAAGCCATGTTCCCATGTTCTCAAAGGCATGTTCCCATGTTTTCAAAGGCATGCTCCCAAAGAAATGTTCCCATGTTTTTAAAGGCATGTACCCATGTTTTCAAAGCATATTCTTGTTTTCAAAGACATGTTCCTATGATTTCAAAGGCATGTTCCTATGTTTTTAAAGCAATATCCCATGCTTTTAAAGCAATATTCCATGCTTTTAAAGCAATATTCCCATGCTTTTAAAGCAATATTCCCATGCTTTTAAAGCAATATTCCCATGCTTTTAAAGCAATATTCCCATGTTTTAAAGGAATATTCCCATGCTTTTAAAGCAATATTCCCATGTTTTTAAAGGAATATTATAAGAGAAAATTTGTAGAAACAATTTAGTACAAAATCATGTTGATATGTTATTCGCACCCAGGAGATATTCAAATTTTAAGGTTTTTTTTTATTAGTAAAACCTGCTAGAAAAATAAATTGATGAAAGTTAGGTACTTATATACATTGCCAAATATACCCTACTTCAATAACTTTCTTTTATTTTATAATCATACAGAAACAACCAATTAACGTTCAAAGAAATACATAAACATTTGCAATGGAATTGCCTCTTATGACATCAAACACGAATTCATCATACTGTACAAAAACTTTAAAATGCAATTGGGAAATCTTTAAAAATCCATATCTCCTGAACGGAATATGATATCACCCTGATTTTTGTACCAAATTGGCTCTAGAAGTATGCTCTTTCAAATAAAAGTTTACAAAAAACCATGGGAATATTCCTTTAAATGGATCCCCTGACGAGACACCAGCCCATCGCAGATTAACTCCCCAGCAGTGCTAGTACTCATTTTAAATCTGAGTGGACTGAAGAAAGAAAGTAGAGTCAAGTGTCTTGCTCAAGGACACATTGCAGCGCTCACGACGGGAATCAAACCCAGTACCTTTCGAATACAAGCAAGGCTTCTTAACCACTGAGCCACTGCACCTCCATATGATTGAAGACAAGTAAAATAACATACTGGTATACATACTACTTTCATATCATGTTCTATTCAGAAGATATCAAATTCCAAATCTTTGAGTGTTTTAAAGTGAGTAGTGGAGTTTTGTTTAAAAGAGCGGTGCTACATGAGCATCAAATTCCAAAGCTTTGAGTGTTTCAGAGTGGTGGAGTCTCGTTAAAAAGAGTGGTCCCATACTGCCATATGAGCATCAAATTTGAAAGCTTTGAGTGTGTTTCAAAGTAAGTGGGTGGTGGAATCTCGTTTAGAAGAATGGTGCCATATGAGCATCAAATTCCAAAGCTTTGTTTGTGTTTCAAAATGAGTGGTGGAGTCTTGTTTAAAATAGTGGTGCCGTATGAGCATTAAGTTGACATCTTTTATGTATTTTGTTGACAATTAATTACCTCTAAGTACTAAAAGATTTGGATATAACATTCTGTACAAGAAAATTATTTGCACGTCTATTAACGTGGCCCCAAAGGTTTTTTCTTTTTCAAATGACAGGAAGTTTTGATAGAATACATGAAGACTTTGGGTAATGTGATGAAACACTTATCCTGTTACCAGCTCTTGAACATATCCATCATATCTAAGCATTGAACTTGAACTCCTCGGTAAAATAAGATGTCAACTTGCTTGTTGTATCAATCTATTTCTTTAATGGTGGTCTCATCATGGGATTATTCTTTTAATATTCACTAAGTATGGAATACATCATGAATAAAATACTTCTTTCTTGATTTGTAAATAAAGGGTCCCCCCCCCGCTCCCACCGATATAAAATACAAGCTGGAAAAATATAATCACTTAAGATTTAATTAATTTCCTCCCCACTATTACTACGGCAAACAACCCTCAAGAGGTCAATTAAGAGATTTAAATTCATTGAAGACTATTAACAAGTACTGAAATATTATTCTGAAACAATTCGTCCACTAAACCCAGACTCCTGCATTAATGGTTAGCAGAGAGGAAATTCAGTCAGTCCAAAGAATTTTCACATATATGTCAAACAAACATTTTGCACTGGTTGGTTAGTCTGTCATTCAGGTATTGCAAAAATTGTGTGTATTTAGGTATAATTGTTAGTTGTACCCTGGTCGCTAAATTTATAGATCCCCTGACTACAAACAGTTGAATAATAAGCTCTGCCTTACCGTTGTCATGACTCTACACATGTTTGCATATGCCTGACTGAACCCTGGCTCTGTGATAGCCTGAAAAGAAATGGGCGAAAAATATCCGATGAAGTTAATTTTGTTTGAATTTATGTGACACATATTCTAATATATTGTTTTAGAAAATTATGAGAAGCTGTTGTTTTCCATAGAACGTACTGGCAAGGGACATGGAGGGTGTGGTGGACTGTGAGGGGGCAATGGCAAATGTTGCAAGGGGTAGGGGGCAGTAAGGTGGGAGTGAGTGAGGTGGGTGTGACCTGACAGACCTCCGTGGTGTAGTGGTTAGTGCTTTGTCCTCTCACCCGGTGGGTCTGCAACCAGTGAATTCACAACTGGTTATCAAAGACCGTGACCATCTCACCCACAACACCCTAACCCACCCGTTATACCTTCAATTAATATTTGGTAAAAAGACATTCTAAGTTTTTTAGTAAATAAAGAGACATTCTCAGTTTTTTAGAAAATAAAGAGATTGAGGTGATGTTTTTAAAACCGAGGTTCTAGATTATTCCAGAGCTGAATACCCGAATAATCAAAATGATTTTTTTGTTGACACTGTTCTCACCTTCTCAAATACAAGGTCAATAATACCCGTCAATCTCTCTTCTGTATTGATGGGAAGCTGCATTGTCATATCCATCAATTTAGTGAATCTCTGAGGGGTAAGCTTGTTCAAAATGCTCTTAAATTTACGGAACACTTCCTGCAACAAAAAAACAAACAAAAACACAAATTGTAGACATTGCTTGATTGATAATAGTAATCTTTTAACGTTTTACAAGCCCATGCTGTCTACTTTTTCTAAAATACACATTACGAGTTTTGGAATAAGCAAATGAAAAGGTAAAATTGAAACTGTGATAGCCCATAAGTAATATGAAAGGTTTAGTTCAGTGGTCAAGAAAGTCCATCTTAAAAGAGGACTCAACAGAAACAAAATGGTGCAGAAAACATTCAAAAATCTTATTCCGTTAAGATATTCAAGGTTAAAGCTGTCTTATTTGTGTAGAAATGACTGGTGTAGTAAGTCTACTAAGAAAAGCTTGCATCTTCATCTTCACATTCTTAACAATCGTTAATGTATTTAAAAAAAGTTCGGTTAAATCTTGTACTATCATTATTTTCCCTCTAACTTTCTTGAGGTAATATATTATAAATACCCTTCCTAGATTCAGTTTTACTACTTTTCTGACATATACTATGATTTTTAAGCCTTAAAATTGCAGGAACAACTATGATAGAATACATAACGACTGAGGAATCTGAAGCTACGACATCACTAGTCGTTTCCAAACAACTTATACCAAACCTTAAAATAACATCATCTCCTTAACAGAATAAGATTTTGCAATGCTTTGTTCACTATTTTGTTTCTTTTGAAGTCCTCTTTCATATAAGATAGACTTGCTTGACCACTAAACTAATCCTTTAAAGGCTTATGTAACTTATAAGTGCTGTATAACGCCTAAAGGACTGAAGGAAACAATTTTACAATTCCCATCTCTCAATTTTCTCCATACTTCTGTGAAACGTTCTCAGAATATGCAGTTTGAATTGGCTTTCTTCTTTAAGTTATCTAGAAAATTAGTTTCTGTGACTCTTGTTTCAAAACATGACTCGCAGAATGAATCAAATCATGCCAGAGAGGTTGAATGAAACACAATGTAGAATCAAATCGAAAAGATAACTGTTAACAACTGCCTATATCATTATATCCCACACTTCAGTTAATCAAAGCATGCAATTACTGTATCCGACATATCAAGCGCCTCTGCTCTAACAAGCGCCCACCCATTATGTTTTGACTGATAACATAATTTATTTGATTAATCTAAAGATTTAAAATAAATTTTGTTACATTATTCTCTTATTTGCTTATTTCGTTGTGGTCATTGTGGGGCTAGAACCAGTTCACACAATGCAGTTCAAATAGTACACTGTATGCAGCCAGAGCTTGGGCGCTTATTAGGAAAAAACTATAAGGCCTAAAAAGTGGTGCAATTCTATTTTTGTAAGCGCCCCGAATTATTACATTGAATACGGTATTCAATTTTGGAGTGTGCAATATTTAAAAAATTATTTGAATGTCTTCCCCATTTAAGTTCGAGGTGATTTTTTATCAATACTTCTACAACTTTTTTCCCACAAGAAAGTGTAGAAGCACAAAGATGAGCATTTTGAACACTGACCTTGCATATCTAATTAGATACATTACATAAATTTGAATATTGCAGTGAACAATTATGCACATTAATGTGCAGACCAATCTTAGTTTTCATTTAATGCATACTTGTTGTGATAGGAATTGAAAGGAAAGTGTAAAACATAAGCTTCATCTAAAAAAGTTAAACAAAATTACAGGTTCTAAATGGGGGCTCTATGTCATTAAGGGTTAGAGAACCCACCTCTGTCTTAATATTGTCCTCGTCTGTTTTTTCATTTTTTTTTAGCAATCCTGGCACCCATGGATTTTCTGAACGAATAAGTTTAATCGCTAAACATTCATGATGTCCGGTAATTTTGTTTGTCTTCTCTCGTGACTGTCTGCCGCCACCTGTAAAAAAGTGAATTGGTCCACCCTAAAAGGCGAATTAAAGAAAATAGAACTCTAGTCATCAATGGGCTAAAAGAAGTACATTAGTCTGGCCAACAGAGGACTGAGGTTTTAAATAATCGAGTAAATGGTAGAACAAGGAAGACAATACATCAGGCGATCAAGATGAAGTAACAAACAAATACAAGTGGGTTTAAAGAGACGCTACCGCAATGACGTTAGTTACCAATGTCATCAAAAATCAACTAGGGCATACGTATTACAATAGTTTAGATATTCAGAGAAGCGTATACATTGTGTGTATGACAATTGTGTGTATGACGATTGTGTGTATGACGATTGTGTGTATGACGATTGTGTGTATGACGATTGTGTGTATGACGATTGTGTGTATGACGATTGTGTGTATGACGATTGGGTGTATGACGATTGTGTGTATGACGATTGGGTGTATGACGATTGTGTGTATGACGATTGTGTGTATGACGATTGTGTGTATGACGATTGTGTATGACGATTGTGTGTATGACGATTGTGTGTATGACGATTGTGTGTATGACGATTGTGTGTATGACGATTGTGTGCATGACGATTGTGTGTATGACGATTGTGTGTATGACGATTGTGTGAATGACGATTGTGGTATAACGATTGTGTCTATGACGATTGTGTGTATGACGATTGTGTGTATGACGATTGTGTGTATGACGATTGTGTGTATGACGATTGTGTGTATGACGATTGTGTGTATGACGATTGTGTGTATGACGATTGTGTGTATGACGATTGTGTGTATAACAATTGTGTATGACGTGATATATACGTTTTGTGTATGACGATTTGTTGAGTGTATGACGATTGTGTGAATGACGATTGTGGTATAACGATTGTGTGTGTATGACGATTGTGTGTATGACGATTGTGTGTATGACGATTGTGTGTATGACGATTGTGTGTATGACATGACGATTGTTGTATGACGACTGTGTGTATGACGATTGTGTGAATGACGATTGTGTATAAATTGTGTTAACGATTGTGACTGAAAATAGATTGTGTTTATAGCTGATGGTTTAATGACGAAATGACGAGAAAACGATTGTGTGTATGACGATTGTGTGTATGACGATTGTGTGTATAACAATTGTGTATGACGTGATATATACGTTTTAACATGACACGGCTGAGTTGAAAAGAGTTGCACAAATTTTTCCTAAATTTGATTATGGGGACTGAAATTAACTCAGGTAATCAGGTAATAGCTGCATGGTTTAATACAAATGAGAGAAAAAAGACGAAAAAATTATTGACCTGATGAGATTCGAACTCGTTACGTTTGGCACAGAAGCATTTTGCCCAAAACCATAGCCTTATCCATTCTAACACAGCAATGCTAGATTGAAGAGGTTGCTTTATTATTAAATGTGGAATATAATAGAAAGAAATACGTTTAGTAATTGATTGAAATATAAACCAATCAAAAAATAGAAGTGACGGTCCTTACGCCGATATTGCACCGTTAATTAATCAATAAAACATCGTTTTTTACATATAGCGTCAAAAACATAATTTGCACTAGGCTGCTAGGCGCCAATCAGGAACAATTAACTAACGTTTATAAGCAAGTCCAAAAAGATGCTTCAAAAGATTTTTGAAAATGTCAATTAGACTGTATTCCATTCCTGTTGATTCCATTTAGCATTAAAAAAGCTCTGTCAATCAGGTGACTGTTGGCAGCGAGACTGGTAAGTAAGGACTAACAATTCTTTGCTTGATAGTCAACCAATGGAGCTCAACACGTTTACTGGAGATTGGTAAGAACTAACAATTTAAAGTTAATTCTTTGCTGATAGGCAACCAATGGAGCTCAACACGTTCACTGGAGATTGGTGACTAACAATTTGAAGTTAATTCTTTGCTTGATAGGCAACCAATGGAGCTCAACACGTTCACTGGAGATTGGTGACTAACAATTTGAAGATAATTTTTGCTTGATAGGCAACCGATGGAGCTTAACACGTTTACTGGAGATTGTTAAGGACTAACAATTTGAAGATAATTCTTTGCTTGATAGGCAACCAATGGAGCTCAACAAGTTCACTGAAGATTGGTAAGGACTAACAATTTAAAGATAATTTTCTGCTTGATAGGCACCCAATGGAGCTCAACACGTTCACTGGAGATTGGGTCAAGTGACTTATAGTAGCTTCTTCCAACTTTTAACCAATTTCTCAAACAGTAGATAACATTGACATACAACACATTCACTTGCATGGTGTGCATTAGCTGTTCCTTTTTTCTTTTTTTGGAGGGAGTGGGGGGGGGGGAGGGAAAAAACTAAATATCTAGCTAAACATGAAGGCTTACAATGATAGAGAAAATCAACCAGCTCATATTGACATCAGATATTAAACATCTGCAACAAATTCATAATCATATCTTTGATTAGTTTAATCAAAGTTTTAATTATATATTTGATAAATGTAACAATAATGTTTTCTTTCCAAAATAGCATTTGAATATATCAAAGTATCATGAAGAGAATCACACACACAATACTTTAAGTCTAGCTTAAATATGTGGATGCTTAATTATCAATACATATAACAAATACAATTCAGAAGTTAACGCTACCGTGCATGTTACGTCACTTCCGGTATTCAATTTTCTTTATCGATTGCGAAATCTGTGATATTATCGATAACACATTGGGGCCCTATGTTAGGTACAGAGGATGTGCAATCAATAACATCGCAGATTTCTCGCGATCAATAAGAGAAATTGAAGAACAGAAGTGACATCAGCACGTAGGTGTTCACTTGTGAATGGTTTAAAAAAAAAAATATGGGATACTTTCCTTTAATATAAGTCGCACACATAAATGTAAAAGACAGTACTGTTTAAGTGGTACCTTCCAACATTAGAACTTTCCTGTGTAATTAATGGAAAAATCTGAATTCTTTGTGGAATTTTGAGACTGGAAAAAGTAACTAATAGTGCTTACACTTTCTCTACAAAAAATAGATATGAAATGGGAAAAACTTTTATCCAAAAAATCATCTATATGAAAAGAATGACTAACCAAGCCCCGCGGTGATTTCATCCTGTAGTTTGGCATGAAGAACCCTTCAGGACCCTTCGACGGTTTGTTGTCTATATTGAGGGTCAGGACAGCCTGGAAACAAATGCATTTAATCTGTTAATACACATGCAAAAAAGGTTCACCAGAAGAAATTGCTTGCACTTCAAGGATTATTCCTTACTCTACCAGCGCTTTTTTGAAAACACGCTTGGGAGGCAGGGTCAAAGATGAGGCACCCAAAGTGGTAGAGTAATGGTGAAGCACAGGGTGATTATTGAAGGGTCCTTTTTTCAAGCAGCAAAGTCGGGTTCGTTCCGCTTCAGTGACCCAGGGGCCGTCCACGTTTTCGAGTTGGCACACTTGTGACGGGCTGATTAATCCTCACTTTACCAGCACTTTTTTGAAAACGAGCTTGGGAGGCGGGGTCAAAAATGGGGCACCCAAAACGGTGATAATATCGCCGCGTGGTAGAGTACGGATTAAGCACAGGCTGATTATTGAAGGGTCCTTTGTCTTCTGAGCAGCAGAGTCGGGCTTGTTCTACTTCTGTGACTCGCCCACCGGGACCATGCTGCTTATATTTTTGACTTGGCACACTTGTCGCGGGCTGATTAACTTTTACTCTACCAGCACTTTTTGGAAAATGCGCTTGGGAGGCGGGATCAAAGATGGGGCATCCAAAACGGCAATAATAATATTGCCTCATGGTAGAGTAAGGGTAAAGCACAGGCGGATTATTGAAGGGTCCTGTCCTCCAAGCAGCAGAGTCGGACTCGTTCCACTTCAGTGGCCCAGTGGGCCGCCCACAAGGACCATGCTGCATATATTTTTGAGTTGGCACACTTGTCGCAGGTTGATTAACCTTTACTATACCTCCACTCTTTTTGAAAACGCGCTTGGGAGGTGGGATCAAAGATGGGGCAGACGAAACGGCAATGATATCGTCATGTGGTAGAGTAAGAGGCAAAGAACCAAATTTACGTAAAAATCATATTGATATCTTATTCTATTCTGGAGTTACTGCATTTCAAAGATTTTACCAACTGGTGTAACCTTGCAGTGTACAGTGTGATATATGTGAAAATGAAAATTCACAGGAATATTCCTTACTACAATTATTGAAGCCATTCTGGAAATTACCAGGTTATGCTAAAGCATGGAACCCAAGGCATTTCTTCCGAACCTGTAATATTTTTCTTCACAAATTATGTAAACTGCTAAACAAGTAATAAGTCTCATCACTGATATTGGCATATTTTACAAGACAAAACTTGTTATCATAATTCTTCAGTGGGACAAAAGCAGGCTTGGAAAAACCATTCGCTAAAAAAGAATTGTGGCGAGTAGAAATTTAACAGTATACCGTGGTACTCTAATATATTCACCAAGTTCTATAAATGATTTTTTTTTGTATTTTCCAACCCTGGACAGAAGAATTCACCAGTATGAGCACTTATTAACATCAACGTGATTTAAAACACTCCCATTCTAAAGGTGTATGAAGACGTACAGGCAACCAGGGGTGTAGGAAGCTTTTAAAAAGTGAGGGGCACAACCCTCTTAGGGGGTACTTCCTAAGTTATATGCACTGTCTGTAGATAATAAAGTAAAACGGGCACTTCACATTTTTAGAACAGGGCAATTTTCCAATGGGAACCCATTTCCCCGTAGATGGGACTGACAAAAGTTGCCAGTTTCCTACTTATTGGGTCAGAATTAAAGGCCTGGGCATTTCATTTTGAAAGGGGCACTTTTGTAAATTTTTTTAAGTGTGCACATATTTCACCAGTTCTTACACCTTTGACAGTAATTAAGGGGCACTTTTCATTTTCAAAAGGGACACTTTTGTCATTTTTCAGAAAAGTGGTGGGAACAAACCCCCTCCCCATCTCTAGTTCCTACACCTATGGAGGCAACACTTACTGATTTGCTTCGAAATTTACTAAATATGAAAAACCAACAAATCAAATCAAAATAAGTTACATACTGACTATTTAAAAGCTTTATGAAATAATCAGGTATCAATATGTAAATGTTTATGCTACTTTGTGATGCACAACTGGAAGACCACCCAAAAGATATCAATACAAAATATTCAAGTCAAAAATACACAACAGACACTGTAAACACTGCAATATTAATAGAAATTTTATAACTATGAATGTAAACTGAAAATGCTTAACCATCTACCTAGTTTTGAATAAGTTTATCATCACCTCCTGAAAACTTTAACCAACATATCTGAAAACCAAACAAATATTGCGCAAGATAAAAAGGCACCTCAAGCAATGCATGGCGTCCAATTTTTTCTACCCAAACAGGAACTATGCAGCCATGGAAAAGATCAATGACCTTTGGTCTACACAGAGTACAGGTTGGGATCTTATCTTAACTTTCATTTCAAATGTTTCTAAAAAATTACACAAATTTTTGTTTTTAATATGCAGTTTACATATTCCATATCATTAATTGGTCAGGGTGTCTTTGATATCATAGAAAAAACAATATCACTATAATCGACAAATCGTGATCAAAGCCCAAATTTGATTCCGAGGAAAGCTCACAACAATGATTCAAAGTGTGATGGATATCATGACCTACCTTGTCCAATACAATGTCTGGAATATCTGGAAGCCCATCTGGTTTATCTGTGCACTCAGGCTGGAACTGAAGGAGGAAGTTTCGGTCATATTGCTTCTTACCGCTCAGGTTGAGAGGGCTCCACTGGTCTAGGAAAATAAAATGCATTGGGGAATACTTTATATTCAGGAAAAACAAATCCATCGTAAGAAATAAATATAAAGATGGCAAACATCTAAATCGCTAAATCGCTTGTTGATGCTGCCGACGCCAACATAGCGATTGCCGCTATGCCTCCCTCTTTCTGCTTCACAGCAAGGTACAAAAGGTCTAATCAACAACTTACCTTCCCTATAAGAGTATTTCAATTCCATTTTATTATCTTTAGGCTGAGGTTCTCCTTCCTTATTTTTTGCGTTTTTCGCTTCTACTTCTGGGGGCGGGGGTGATGTCTGATCAGTGACCGCCTCCACAGAAGAAACAGTCTCTTCCACAATTTCTTTATTCTGTTTTTCACTTTTTTCAATTTCAGCTTTGTCAACAACACCATTTATACTTGTATTGTTCGTCAAAGTGTTTGTTTGAGTTGATACAGGTTCATCAGTTGCAAGAGTTTCAGTTTTAGCTTCTTTCTTTTCTGCGGTTTTGCCGCTAGCAGAGTCCTTTGTCTCTGGAATTACAGCTGGAGATGTCTCATTTACACTAGCACCTTTAGGTCATTGTCAGGCTTTTCAATTGTTACAGGCACCTCCAAAGGAACGGCTTCCACTGAATCTGGTGGAGTAACCACTTTCACATCTGAAGGCAGTTTTGCTTCTTTTTTCTCTGTCGGGGTCACTTTCTCGTCCTCTTCCACTTTCACTTCCTTCTCTTTGTCCTTTCCAGAGAGGTAAAAAAAGAAAGGAATAAATCAATTATAAAAATCAACATGCACTAGCCAACCTACCCTTTCTTTACCCCAATTGAAATACAGGGTAACATGTCTTACCAAGGAGTATTATTATGTTTCTAGGGAGATAGAACTCTGTATACTTGTAATGTTAAAGAATTGACACCGCTATGCAGGCTACCACTATGGAGGCCACCAATCGGGCGGGCGACTGTTCCATAAATTCACTTTACAATTACCACACACACACTTACACGCCGTGTTGAAAGTTCCATTTTGTATAGTACTCATGACTGCTTACATCATCAATGTTTAAAATGTGTAAGCAGTCATGTGACCAAACTTATTCTAAATTTTTGATCAGGGCCTGCGCATTATGTGTGCTGCTTCTTGTCAGGTGATCATATCATGTGTCTCCCAAATGGCAGCCTCCATAAAGGTGCCACTTATGTACCTCTCTCTAAAAACATAAAATACTCATTGAATTCAGTAGGACAATTTGAAAACAACAAATTAGCATTATCTTTATGCTTTACACGCAGATTTCATTGATAACCATTGATGTGAGGCACGAAACATACGAAATGTGTCAATGCATTAATTTTTCATTACTTACACTAATGAATCAATACATGCACATCAGACCAATCGAAATGGATTTTTTCAAATTACATCCACTTTACCGTTTATACATTAAAGATCTACAATCAGGACAAAAGTCTTAGCCCTTTTTCCCCTTCCACCCCTATTTAATGTTGGTATGTGATTTGGATGAAACATTTTGGTAATATATCTATCTGCAACATTGAACAGGGGAGGGGTATAAGGGAAAGGAAAAGAGTGCCACATACTTTTGTCCAGGATTGTGAAGGATGGATTGAATCTGTTAAAAATGTCAATTTAGGAAATTTCCTATTATGACCATTTCAAAATTGAACATACTGCTTAAGCAATTTTCAGGCAAATATTCAAGTCTATGCTTAAGAAAATATATGTGTGATGACACGAGTTAAAGAGCTCTCTAATTTCATATTAAATTCCAATCATTGCCGCCATACATATAAAGCAATAAAGTCAGCTGTCATCAAAAAATTGGAAATGAGTTTTTAGAATTTTCAGGCCTAATATGCACATTTGTCATGTCATTGGTTGAATAAATCTCCAATTAAATTTTAAATCCATTGCAACAATACTTTCAAATAATACATTCAGATGTCAATGAAGAAGGGAGGGGGGGGAGGAAAGGTATCAGATGATATTGTTCAAGATGATATAGCAGACAAAAGCACAGAAGCTTCAACAATGAGTTATTATGGAAGATTTGAAAACTGGAACACACGAAGTAAAGAAACTGAAATACGTACTGCTTTCGGGCTCTCATCTGACCTAAAGGCCTCAAACAAGTCATCATTCTTTGGCGGCTTCTTTTCCAGTTCCTTTAACTGTTTCTTTTGATTCTTCTTTGGTCTTGTTTTGACTAACAAAAAAACAAAACAATGAGAAAATCATTCATGGTGTAATGGTACTATTATGGCTTAACCAGAATCAAAAGGTTTTGTGGTTCTGGAGCTAAGACAATAAACTTTTCAATAAAAAGTCAAATTAAAGAAAATATCGACAAAAATTTGCAACAAAATTAGGCCAATTTTTTTTCTCATAGCAAAGCCTGCAAAAACAATGAAAATATCATTATTTTCTAAATCACTGCATCCAGTGCTGTATTACAACACCGGGCACCAACAGTAATCACACACATTACTGCTAGACTACATTGCGTATGTCATACTATGAGGATTTGTTATCATACTTAAAATATCGGCATGAATAAAGAGGGGGTAGTTGCTTTTTTTTATTTCAATCTTAAGTTGGCCTTTCTTACGGTATATTTCGCATAGGAGCATTATATTGCAATAGGAAGCTTCAATTACCCCAAATTTTGGTCTCAAAGAGGCTAAAAATCACGATATTTTTCACAACTTCTGTCAAAAAAAAGATATTAATGATAGGGGCAGTCAAAATTCGACCGGATTTAAACGCATTGATATGTCTTTGTCAGTTCCTTACAGATTTTAAGGCAAAAGCAAGGTCTGGAAGTATGACAAGTCTTTGAAAATAAAATCGTTTTTTGTTCAATTTTGTGCATTTTTTAGAATTTTCTTTCTTTCAACCTATCTTTTTTCAAAAATCTTCAACACAACCCCCATGAAAAAGTTCCATTTTCTAAAAGAACTTATCCAGCTCTTTCAAATGATACCAGAATCACTGCTGTGGGCCTATTTTACGAAGTAAAATAATTTTTTGAAAAGTACCTGTCAAATCGGTCATGTCACAACTGCGTGGGAATTTAAGGGCTAACTGTCATGTTATTGCATATCATGAAATATTTGTTCCATGATATTTATTCATAAGCCACACCCACCATGCTGAACAATAAAAATGTTGACAACATTAGCATTAGCACAATAATTAACATTATCATATCAAGTATGTTGCAAAACGATTGATCATTTATTCTACTTCAAGAATTTGTCAGTAAGCCCCACCTACTCATTAATATTCATGACATAACTACCACAACATTAGAACATATGTAAAGACCATGACCCATCTGTGTACCTGATATAGCAGAAATCTAATATATTGGCATGCATAAGATCCGCTGATAACATAAGCATGTACACATAACCAATAAATTTATTATGTCCAATATGATGCAAAACAGATATACAGTTGATCATTTATTACTTTTTTAAATGTTCACTTTAAGCCATGCCCACTTATTAATATGCATATCACCAAAAACACAGGGCACATCTACAGACCATGGGCTATCTGTGTACCAAATATGACATGAATCCAGTTTACCGTTCTTGAGATACTGTGTTTGTAAGCTCTTTCAGCAAAATCACATTAAGCCCCACCCACTACGCACATTAATGAAATTCAAAATTTTTACATCATGAACATGTACACCTTAGCTATCATAACTATACTTAATATGCAACAAAACAAGACATGCGGTTGTTAAAATATAAACATTTTAAAATTTTCACATGTCCCACCTAATCATTAATATGCATGACATCACCATCAAAAACTGTAACACACATCTACGGACCATGGACTATCTGTGTACCAAATATGACATGAATCTAGTGTACCGTTCTTGAGATACGGCGTTTATGAGCTAACCGTCACATACATACACACACATACCATCATGACCACAAATGTTCTTGCTATCACATCGAAACCAAAAAAAAAAACCAATCTGTGAGTACAGTTGAACATTCTCATTCAACTACCATCACAAGCTTGAAGCAATTTCTGACTGCCGTCCGCTTATCATCCACCGTCTGCCTATCATCCACCGTCTGCTTATCACTCGCCAGCCACCTATCTTTCCCCTGTCCATCACCTATCTTTCCCCTGTCCATCACCTATCTTTCCCCTGTCCATCACCTATCTTTCCCCTGTCCACCACCTATCTTTCCCCTGTCCACCACCTATCTTTCCCCCGTCCACCACCAATCTTTCCCCCGTCCACCACCAATCTTTCCCCCGTCCACCACCTATCTTTCCCCGTCCACCACCTATCTTTCCCCGTCCACCACCTATCTTTCCCCGTCCACCACCTATCTTTCCCCGTCCACCACCTATCTTTCCCCGTCCACCACCTATCTTTCCCCGTCCACCACCTATCTTTCCCCGTCCACCACCTATCTTTCCCCGTCCACCACCTATCTTTCCCCGTCCACCACCTATCTTTCCCCGTCCACCACCTATCTTTCCCCTCCACCACCTATCTTTCCCCGTCCACCACCTATCTTTCCCCCCCACCACCTATCTTTCCCCGTCCACCACCTATCTTTCCCCGTCCACCACCTATCTTTCCCCGTCCACCACCTTTGTCCACCACCTTTGTCCACCACCTTTGTCCACCACCTTTGTCCACCACCTTTGTCCACCACCTCTCTTTCCCCTGCACCTGCCTTTCCCCTGCACCTGCCTTTCCCCTGCACCTGCCTTTCCCCTGCCCCTGCCTTTCCCCTGCCCCTGCCTTTCCCCTGCCCCTGCCTTTCCCCTGCACCGTCTATCCCCTCCACATACCTCCCCATGCTCCATCCACCGATCTACCCTAATTATTACAAGCTTCAATCATGAAACAAACATTACCTACCACTGTCCACTCCATAATGTACTTTTGGCTTAAAAGTTAGAGAAACCTAACACCATCAAAACTGTGTATCCTGGAGTAAATCAAAAGCTGGCACTTCATAGTTGTTAACCACAACAGAACAAAATGCTGAAAAACATGACCATTATCGATCAGTCCATAGTAAGAAATGGTAGAAAAATCCAATCCTCTTTTAAAACTCAAAAAAGCTGCAAAATATATCCTTCCAGTCCAATTCTCCATTCCTGTCTACCTGTCCAAATTCCTCTAAAAATTTTCTGTTGTAACATTTTCTTACTTCCAATAAGAACTTCAAAATTTCAGAGATTTGCCCCGCTAAGCGTAGTAGGTTCTTGTTAAAGAAGTTAACATCCTGCATATGCTATACGCACTGTCAACTTGGAACAGGCTGTAGCAGCTGCGGAGCCGCATAGCCATTGGCTTCTTATATCATCGACATAACTTCTACTAAGATGATTAGATAAGGCATTAGCGTATGGGGCATGCTATACCAGGTTGTTACAACCTTGGAACTGCGGAGCCGCAACTACGGATGTGGAGAAAACTAAAACCGTACGCTGCAAACGGGCAGTTAACTAACAAGCCGTGAAGCCGCAAGCCGCGTGAAACTACTTTATGAAGGTGTTAAGATATAGCGTAAGCTATATGTGCCGTTGTCTTAACAGCTACCCTGAACATGGGACTGTCTATCAAACAGCCACCTATGCCAAAAACTTAAACTTGCATGGAGTTAATTTTAAAAGGGGGTTTAACGTACTACGTCAACCCAATGGGTCTACAAAAGCTTCAACAAGCTATGTATGTGCAAGGAAGAAAATTGTTAGAAAAAGGTGAACATAATCAGCCAGTTCCAGAGATATCTTGAGGGATATCACAGGTATTATGGAAGTCAGGGCTGGGCTGGTAACTACGTTTTTAAGGTCGGTTAGAAGTGCTTTAGAATCAGATCATCAGACCAGATTGCATATTTATAGCATGGAAGGTAAGGTATTACTTGCAAAGTAAATTAACAAAATTCTCAATGCACAGTACTACACAGAACTAACACTTTGCAGACCTAATACAACTGAACATGCACAGATTATCAACTCGTCAGATAAAAGATACCAAAGTCCTGTATAGCCGCAAAAGGTTCTTGTAAAGGTTGTAAATGTCAATAAAACAGCTGTTAGAGAATACAAGAAGAACAAACAAGAATAGACATTCATCTGTCGGTGAAAATTTCCAGAATCTTAGATTAGACTAGTTTTAAGTCTTTGCCAGCACTGGGCACTCTGAAACCCCAGCAGCAGCCACACTAGACCTGCAAAATAAGTCAAATCCCTTCATTTTTGGAGTCAAAAACACAAACTATGTTACAAATTCCTGAGCCAGAATGCTATGGACCTTTTCAAATCTGAATCAGTGATTTTCGGATAACTAATTTTCAATAATGTCACATGGCCTAGATTCATGTGTTCATAATGGACCAATCGTATACTGGAGGAATCTTATTGATCAATAAAATACTGGAGAAATCTTTGCCGTCAGCACAATTCACGCACGGTTTGGGACCAGGCATATGAAAAAATGTTTTGAAGCGCACGTATCATGAAGGAAATACGAGCGCGTATTGCTTGCTTACATTTTTTCCTTAAACCTGCACCTGATTAGTTGGGAAACAAAAGGAAAGTTCCTCCACCATTTGATTGGACCATGTACTAAAGAAATCATGTTCGCCTAAACTTGCTTTGAAAAGGTCTAAAATTAAGTCTTACACACCATTTAATTTTAAATTGCTGAAATGTTTACTTTGCTGAACCTGTAAAGGAATACCAAGTACTAACTGGGTACCACATGTTAGCAAAAACTAAGTGGGTACCACATGTTAGAAAAAACTAACTGGGTACCACATGTTAGCAAAAACTAACTGGGTACCACATGTAGAGCTGTGAACGTTTAGGGATTTTAGTAGACGCCAAAAAAAGCGAGCGTGTATCGTGTACACACAATTAGTACCGTAGTTTTCGGAAATACACCCAAATTGCTCCAAAACTACGAGGCGAAGTGAAAAAATTCGCGCAACCAGTATGGCAAAAGTACTGACTCCATTGCCCAAATAGACGCTGAGTTTTGCTTTCCAAATCGTAAAAAGTTTACTTCTACAGTTTAAATCATCATCTTTATGAAAAAATGCATGGAAATTCAGTTTAGAAAAAACTTCCTTCCAATATCATTTAAACTCAACATCGCGTAACTTTTTTTTTTCCCTACTCGCTACGGCTTTCAAAGTTCCACTGTAAAAATCTTGCATACTAGGCCTATGATACCTCGCCGTAAAACATTTCAAAACTACGCTACCACCCCGGCCGAAAATTTTGATATATCAGCCCCCCTCGAAAAAATGGTCGCCATCTTTGCAACGCATGCAGAATTTCAGCTCTGTTAAAACCTTTTTCGATTTGTTTATTTTGCAATATTTTTTCTTTCTTGCAAAATTTATTTGACTCCGGTAATATTTACATGCAAATGTACTGATTGTCACAATTCAATTATTTTAACTGAGTGTTTTTTGGTCAAAACAGCTTGTAAAACGGGCCTTGATTGCATGGAATTTAAAGCCTTATTAATTATGGCCTAACGTTAGGCCTATTGTTAGTTTCACTGTTTAATGCTGCACACTCGCAGTGCATTTTACAATTAGCCTACTCAGATTTCAGCGAAATCAAAGTGCATAATATCCCCATTCATTGGTGATTACTGCCCATTTGTGATTCACACATTTAAAAAGGATTATGCTAATCAGGTTCACAGTTTGTAAAAAGTCATTGATTGGAATTTTGTAAGACGAATGTGTGTGATTTGAATCATGAATGATCATATTGATTTTCAACAGCAAGACTGACTATGAAAAACGATTACTCGCAATGAAGTATTTCGTAAATGTTTACAAGGATTTGCGAGCGTGTAGCGTGTACACTTGTTAGCAAAAACTATTACAGGTAGCTAAAATCCAAGAACATCCAACAATGAAAGAAAATCCAAGAATGGAATACTTTCATCATAAAATTGTGGCAGATTATAAAACCACAAAGTATTTTCGCAGAAAAGTTAATGGTCTGCCCAGCATTCAAAATTTGCATAAGCCTGCTAGCCCTTAGATAACATCTGACTGTAGTATATGATACAGCCACAAAATGGCTGCTATACAGTCAGAAAACGCTATGTACTTTATAACATTCAAAATGCTGTATTAGCTTATTATAGAAGCGTATATGAATTTGAACTACATGCTAGAATAACTAGGACTTTCGACGGTGATCTCAGGTCAACTTTTGACACTGCCTTTCATCATCATGGAACATTTTTACATAACACTATATAATTATACATAGTCAATAATACTATACTGAGCTGTTCACTTTTATTTTGGGCATAAGTTAAATAAAGAAAACTGAAAAGTTGCATTTTGTGCATCAGCCTTCGCTAGTGACTTATTTTTTGAACAGCGCCTTGGGTGGATGTATTTAATTCGTTGAAAAGTTGTCGCACAATGGAGTGTCGGTGAAGTCAACGTGCGTATAACATTATATCGAACATTGCATGCATTTACTGACAAACATTTTCAAAATAACACTTGACAGCGCACTTACGTGATACGTGCACAAATTGTGTACACGTTTCCAAAAGTGAGGGATTTGTAAAGTGATCGGAATGTCATTTCTTCCATAATTTGAAAGTTTTTACGTACAAAATGTTTATTTCATTTGTAACTTAGTTTGAAAGAGACTTTAAAGTTTCCTGCTTGTAATTACATTGACAGTTTTGAGAAGGGTTTTCATTTCATGATTATGTTATTTGTTGTTGTGCGAGTGGTTTTCAACATTACGAGTGTATTATGCATTGTCTCACTCAGTATGCAAGTATTGCCTTGCAAGTAGTGCCCTGCTGAGTGAGGTGTTTATCTCACTAGTTAGCACTGTGCTAATTGATTTTAAGTATGGGCTAACACAGGTTTAATAGCTCAAGCCCATCGAGCTAAGGGAAGGAAGCCAGATGAGCTAGTGATAACCCCGAGTCAACAACATTCTTAATATATCCTCAATTGGCATATAAAGACCTAAACAAATGCCCCATTTTTGAGTGATTTTGACCGACAATAGCTTGGACTGCCTCTACTTGTCCATATTAAGGTGCTGAAAACTCAGACAGGCACTTTTCTTACCTTGCCCACTTGTTTCATCTGTGGATGGCTTAGGCTGTGGTTCAGCGGCTTTGGTGGGTGGTTGCTTGGATTCTTCGTTAGATTCTGCCACTGCAACCTGAGGTGTGGATACCACAGTGGGCTTGACCGTCTTAGCTTCAGTTGGTGTAGGAACATCAACCTTTGGCTCTATTTTTGGTGGAGCAACTGACGAGGCAAGACCTTTCGGTTCAAATGGAGGGGGCAACTCTTTCAGCTCCACGATGGGGACTTCTCCCCCCTGAATGACAGGAACATTTGCAGGTTTGAGAATAATAACTTTGTCAGCTGGTACAGACCCTGCAGCTGGTACAGTTCCTGCAGCTGGTACAGAACCTGCAGCTGGTACAGTTCCTGCAGCTGTTACAGTTCCTGCAGCTGGTACAGTTCCTGCAGCTGGTACAGTTCCTGCAGCTGGTACAGTTCCTGCAGCTGGTACAGTTCCTGCAGCTGGTACAGTTCCTGCAGCTGGTACAGTTCCTGCAGCTGGTACAGGTCCTGCAGCTGGTACAGGTCCTGCAGCTGGTACAGGTCCTGCAGCTGGTACAGGTCCTGCAGCTGGTACAGGTCCTGCAGCTGGTACAGGTCCTGCAGCTGGTACAGGTCCTGCAGCTGGTACAGGTCCTGCAGCTGGTACATTTCCTGCAGCTGGTACAGTTCCTGCAGCTGGTACAGTTCCTACAGCTGGCACATTTCCTACAGCTGGTACAGTTCCTGCAGCTGGTACAGTTCCTGCAGCTAATACAGTTCCTGCAGCTGGTACAGTTCCTGCAGCTGGTACAGTTCCTGCAGCTGGTACAGTTCCTGCAGCTGGTACAGCAAATGGTGTTGGTTGCGGCACCTCCTCAGGCACCACTGGCTGGGGGGCTGCTGGTAGTAGTTGAGGCGGAGTGACTGGCAGTGGTACACTTGGCTCTACTGCAGGTGGACTCTGTGCAACAGCTAGGCCTGATTCCACTGGAATGGCTGCTGATGCTGGTACAAAGACTGGAGCTGGTCTTATCTGTTCATCATGAGCTCTACGAGAGACTTCTGCAGCAAAATCAGCTTGAATACGGGCCCTCTCTTGTACCTTTGCTTCGGTTTCAACCTATGAAGAAACATCAAGTAGGAAAAAATAATAAAAATGAAAAACTTATCGGGCCAAAATAAAAAATAAGTACATTCCTAGTTGGTGACAGAGCAAAACGTCACATAAAAGTACCAACTAAAGAAATGTTATTGCAATTTTTGACAAAAGAATGGAATAAAAAATTCATTTTTTTCTATTTTGTCTCACATAACATCCCACCCTGTCTATGTCCCACATGGCATCCCACCCTATGGCCCACATGGCATCCCACCCTATGTCCCACATGGCATCCCACCCTATGTCCCACATGGCATCCCACCCTATGTCCCACATGCATCCCATCCTATGTCCCACATGGATCCCATCCTATGTTCCACATTAACCAACCATATCTCCCACATGGCATCCCTCCCAATGTCCCCCATGCCATCCAACCTTATATTCACACATCGCTTCCCACCTGATGTCCCACATGGCATCCCACCTTGTCTCACATTGAATCCCACCATATGTTCCCATGCTACTTTATGTCCCAAGTGGCATCATATCCCATGTCCTGATTGAGCACACTATGTATGAAAGTCTGTCAATCCATATAATAATCTATATGAAAATGACCTGTTGAATAAGAACTAGAACGGTAAATACAATCATGGTTCGCATGCCCATGCAAATTGACACCCATATCATATAGCCCAGCCAATTATAAAAATGGCATCTTACACTAAGTCTCACATGGCATCCCAAGTCTCACATGGCATCCCAAGTCTCACATGGCATCCCATGTCCCACATGGCATCCCACCCCATGTCTAACATGACATCCCATCCTATCCCTTGTCCCATATGACATCCCATAGGCTCCATAAGAAATCTCATCCTAGCTATCAGTCCCTGATTGAGCATACTATGTATGAAAGTGTCAGTTCATATAACTTATATGCAAATAACTTGTTGAATAAGAAAATAAGGTGGGAGTCAAATAATTATGCCTGATATAGCCCTTGGTGTATGTCCATATTATATTACATGTCCCACATGGCATGACCTCCCTATGACCATATGCAGTCATATCCTGTCACACTCCCTGACTAAGCATACTAAATAAATAATGTCTGGTCAGTCTGTAGCAACTTTATGCAAATGACCACAACAATAACGTCGAGAGTTTAATAATCATGCCTGATAAAATCGTTGGTGCGCAAATATTTTAAAGAATTTTAAGGATTTAAGTCTCCAGTGCTACGAGAGAGATGCCTGAGATCTCTGAAGAATATTGGAAAATAATATAATTTTACAGTTATCTTCTAAGAAATATTAAATATTTTGTAGACTCTTTAAACAAACTAGTCTTTTTTCCTGCCTTAAGTATCTCTGAAAAACTTTCAAAATTTTGTAAGAAAATTCTAACCTTCCATAAGGATATTTGAAGAAACTTTTAACATTTTCTAAGCAACTCTGAAGAAACTAACATTTTTGGAGGAAATCTCAGGCAAAACTGTGGACGGCCGGACAGACGAAATTGCTATTACATAGGTTCGCATTATGCTTCGCATGCTTACCAATAAACCAAATAATTAAGGCCGTGCATTACCGGGATTTAATGCACAGGTCATGACAATGCAAATAATCCATACAAATTTAATAAACTATTTTGTTGGCCTACCCATTCACCTTTCAAGAAGTCTATATCAATAAATTATAAACAGAATAAAGTTTTTTTACAAAATAATATTGTTTTTCTACCTACCGACCTAAGATTTTGGGTAAATTAAATCGATTACGTGGTAATAGCTTATTTTGGCCTGCTGTCATGGCAATGTTAGCCTAAAATGAAATAAAATTGCTGTTGTGGTTGCACCATACTGCCTATTTGTCAGGTGTATGTCCCATGACAAGCTGTCTGGAACAGAAGCTATTTCAAGGGATTACAAGTTAGTTTTCGTCTCTCAGTCTTTATCAAATATCTAACAAACTTATCTTTAGAAACAACTGTATTTTTTGATGAATTAACAACTTTTGACCAAAAACAATACATATTTTCAAAAGAGTGTTACTATCATCACAGCACATCAGTGGCAACATTGCAAAGATTACTAACCTGTGGTGGAGTGGCTGATGCACTTGGGGGTCCTGAATGTGGGGAACCGCCCCCTTCTCGTATTATCGTGTCTGTCAAATCTTCGCCACTTGTTGGGTCTTGAATGCGGATGATCTTTTTACTTCTTGTAGGTTCTGGCCTTCGCGTTGTTGTCACAGTAGCATACGATGTAGCCGGTTGCATTTGACCTCCAGCTGGCATTGGCTGGTAATAATCTTGGGGAAAATTATTCAAGATTTACAAATTCAGGAATTGTTTCACATCTTAAAATTAGGAAAGTTTTGAAAATGTATCATACTGAACAGAACAGGGTTGGAAAGGACATTTCTGTAGACAGAGCATCATGGAAAATCTTCTTTCAGTGACACAGGAAAATGAAACACTCTGTTTAACCCTTACTCTACCACGCATTAACGCCGTTTTGGGTGCCCCATATTTGACCCCGCCTCCCAAGACCATTTTTAAACAAGAGCCCAAGGGCACTATGGTTCCTTGCTACAGAATGAAATTTTGGGACAGATGGAGGTCATCCGTAACTCCAGAACCAGGCATGCTATTTAAGTGGGGAAATGTCTCATTCTTTGCAGCTCATCAAGGTCTATCACATACCAAAAAACTTGTGATACTCTTCACTTAACCACCACTGGCCAATCTTTAATATGCAAAAGAGTAAAACTTGTGGATAACGTGATTGGTGTTCTAACAGTCTTGGTTTTAAACAAGGTGCAGTGTAATTGGTTGATTCAGGGATGTGTTCATTACACATATCTTTGGTTGATTAAATAGTGTATCTCCATGGTTAGTATTTGCCTCATAAGTGACCTTCTACATTTTATTGCATGGAGAAAATGTCTGTAGACACATGGAGGTAGACAACACACAGTAAATTCCTTTTTAAGCTAAACAAATACAGGTGGCAAAGAAAACAAAACAGGTCAGCAACATGGACCAATGACTTTCTGTTGACATCTTTATGACTTTTTTTTAATGCAACAGGTGGGGTGAATTATATATTTCTCAGGTGTCTGTTTTTTTACATAAAAGATGATAAGCAGCCATCAAAACTGAAATAGCTTTTAGGCTCATTGGTCTTTATACTTTGTGCATTTAGTATTGAACCCTGGATTGTAGTATGTCAGTGGCATTCAAGATTTAATCACACTTCAGGAATTTGTATTTTTAATATATCACACTGATGGGGTCTGCTAGACAGAAATTCTATTCTTAAGAATATATATAAACCAATAATACAACCCACTGGAATGCATCATTCATACCACCTCACCAAAGATATCCATAACACTTTAAATGTAACTTCACAATGAGACAGAGCGAGGTCAATGTTATAAAAGTGTATTATGTAATAGCAAAATAGAATGATAGTTCCTGGCCTTGCTGATGTGAAACCACACTAGTCTTTCAACAGCTCTTAGGGTATCATGGCATGGACTCTGGACTTCTATTTATACCATTCCGTGTATTCCTATCAAAAACTGTGTTTAATGGAAAACAAGTAAACTTAATTCAAGTAAATCATAAAAATAAATTATATCATTTGTTCTTCAAATCAATAACTATTTGGCGTCAAGCTTATTTTCATTATTTTATTATTGTTTTTGACCCTGACCTTGACCTTCAATCACATGACCGTTTTGTTAAAAAATATTACCCTACTCTATACACAACTTGTCTCAAATATCAAATGTACAGAATCTTGGCACTAAGAGTTATTATCATTGTCAAATTCGAGTCCAATGTCCATAGTCCAATGTCCAAGTCCAAATTCAATATTATGCACTTTGACAAAAAATTGTTTTTGACCCTGACCTTGACCTTCAATCACATGGCCATTTTGTATGAAAATATTCCCCTACTCCATACACAACTTGTCCCAAAATATCAAATGTACAGAATCTTGGCACTAAGAGTTATTGTCACTAAAAGTTTTTCCAACAAAAAATTGTTTTTGACCCTGACCTTGACCTTCAATCACATGGCCGTTTTGTATGAAAATATTCCCCTACTCCATACACAACTTGTCCCAAAATATCAAATGTACAGAATCTTGGCACTAAGAGTTAGTCACTAAAAGTGTTTCCATTTTTGGCCGATATCTGACCCCAGGTGACCCCTACGGGCACCAAAAACAATAGGGCACATCTTCACAATATGGCGGACCTACCTACCAAATGTGACTCCATACCAATTTTCCTATCTTGAGTTAAAGCGTACCTAAGCAAGTGTCACAGACACACACACACACACGCCAAGTTGAATACATAGGTTCCTTTGCTAACGCAAGTAACCAAAAAGTGCTGGTAGAGTAAGGATTAATCAAGCAATGACAAATGTGCCAACTCAAAAATATATGCAGCATGATCCTGTTGGGCAGCCCACCATGTCCACTGAAGCGGAACGAGCTTGACTATGCTGCTCTGAGGACAGAGGACCCTTCAATAATCAGCCTGTGCTTAACCCTTACTCAAGCACGCAGCGATATCATCAACCGTTTTGGGGGCCCCATCTTTGACTCGCCTCCCAAGAACGTTTTTAAAAAAGTGCTGGTAGAGTAAGGATTAAATGACAAGAAAATTTATCCAAAATTATATATATTTTTGAGGCAAGCCCATGGTTTACTTGCATCTTGTCTTTAAGTTGTTGGCCTGCCCAGCCCTTATCAACATTTACTTGTTCAATAAATACCCTTAGCCAAACAGCTAGGGATCGACGAATCAACAAAAAATCAACTTCTCCGCCAAGCAGGGATATATGAAATTGTGATTGCCTGAAAGTAAATAAGGTTGACAGTGGAATTTCTTTGTATACATGCGATGCAAATTTTGCTAAAAACTGCAAGTTGTCCATCCGGGCAGGTCAAGTAAATATCATGGTTGTCCGTATAACAATTGGATGTCCAGGGCAGTGGGACGTATGATTTGTCGAAACCTGCAGCCAAAAGAGCAAATTCCACATAGAAATATATTCTGATGTATACAACTTACTGGATGGTGGCATCTGCTGTTGAGGCTGGTAGAATTGTTGTCCAGCATTTGGTAAGTATTGTGGCATTTGAAACTGTCTTGTTTGATATGTCTGTGGAAACTGTTGGCCAAAGAAGAAGTTGATTGGTCAAGCATGTTCATATGTGAAAAAGGACAAAAGTTTGGTAGGTGAAAAGCATTAGTAAAATTGTGCCATGACTTAAATTGTATAGAAATTAACAGAATAATAAAAATTCTTTGCAAGCAGAGCTTACTCCAGAAGAATTTTTGAATAATTACAACAAATAAAACTACAATGCAGAACTACATGAAATAACAGCATAATTTCAAGTTGGGATACAACCTCTTTCCCTATATGAATTGGTTTATACTTTTAAATGGTTTTCAAAATATTTCATAACTGTATTTTATAACTTGTAAAATATTATCATGCAAATTTGTGATGTATTGATGGTCAGTTGTCATTTTTCGCAAAGGATCAGTCCAATGGTCAAGCATGTTCATCTTATATGAAAGAGGACTCTAAAAGAAACAAAATGGTGCAAAAAGCACTCCAAAATCTTATTCCGTTAAGGAGATATTCAAGTGTTTAAAGTTTGATATCATTTCTGTAGAAACAACTGAAATCAGACTAGTTGTGACATCACAGCCTCAGATTCCTCAGTCTTTATGTATTTTAAAGAAAGTTTATTTAATTTTTTCACTATTGAAATTAATTTTTTCCAAACTTTCTTCAGTTGGTATATCATAAATACCCTTCCTAGATTTAGTTTTACTACTTTTTTGACATATCCCATGGTTTTTAAGCCACAAAGTCACAGGACAAAATATAATAGAATACATGGAATCTGAGGCTATGACATAACATCTAGTCCAATTTCAGTCGTTTCTACACAAATGATACCAAACTTTAAACTTGGATATCTCCTTAACGGAATTAGAATTTTGGATGTTTTCTTCACTATTTTGTTTCTTTTGAAGTTCTCTTTCGTATAGGATAGATTTACTTGAACCTTGAACTAATCCTTTAAGCAAACCCACCTTGTTAAATCGTTCTTGGGAAAGTTGATTTTGATAAAGAAATATTATATCATAGATCTTTATCAAATCTCCAGTGAACATTAACAATAAAATACATTTTATAATTTGGGTCTCATTTCAGAAAGAAATTTTAATCAACGCATCAAGATTTGGATAAGTTCCATTTTTGCATAATGAATGTTGCAAAAATGCAAAAACTTGAATCATAATTGAAAACTATGGTTAATAGGCCTATACAGTACTTTATTCAAAAATGTAAAGACAATTTCACTACAAATCCTAACAGTTTTTTTTCTTCACAGATTACACAGAAAATATTCTTTAGCTGCCCTAGACATCTTAAAGGAATATTCCCATGAATTTTCAGTTTCATATATAAGGTAAAGGACTACTAAAGAATCAAATCAGTGAACCAGAAAATCAAAATGTTTGGTGGTTCCAATGCATTCTTTCATTGTTAGTTGATTTTTAAGTTTTATACTAACTGGCATTTCATACCAAGTAATCAAACAGAACCTGTCGAAAACACTTGTATGATGCAAAACATGCATACAGTTGAACATTGATCACTGCTATAAGAATTTTACATAAAACCCCACCTACATGACATCACTTACAAACCAATTTAACAGACCTCCGTGGTGTAGTGGTTAGTGCTTTGTCCTCTCACCCGCCATCCCAGGTTCCAATCCCAGTGGGTCTGCAACCAGTGAGTTCATAACTGGTTATCAAAGGCCATGGCCATCTTGATATAATGTCCAGCACTAAATGCTTTTAGGATGTTAAGCCTTGCTATGCTATGCGCATGTCACATATATGGACCATAACTTATCTGTGTACCACATACGACGCGTGTTTACAAGTTTTTGGAGCATTTTCACATTAAGGCACACATATTAGTGATAGAACCTGTTGACAACATAACCATGTACACAATTACTGACAAATAACATGCAAGTATGATGCACAGACATTGTGGTTGCTATAAATTTATCACTTTTTCAAGCTCTATTATTTCATATTACCCCCTTCCTACTTAAAAATATGCATGACATCACTAAAACAAGATTTTTACACTACGCCCTGCCTACTCTTTTATATGCATGACATCAACACTTAAAACAATAGGGCCCATCTACAGACCATGGGCTATGTGTGTACCAATTATGACATGAATGCAAGTTATTGTTTTTGAGATACCGTGTTAACAAGCTCTTTTCAGCACAATCATACTAAGCTCCACCCACTATGCATATTGATGAATTTCAATGTTTCTATACCATGAAGATGCACACACTAGCTACTAACATCATATTAACACCAAATATGAAATAAAACATATCTTGTTAAAATGATTTTGCAAAAATTATTTTCCTCTTTCGTAAGTATTTAACTTTAAGTTTAATATTCATATATAGAGCACAACCATTAAATGTTGCACTTTACATTGAAAGAGAACAAAAAACTTAAAGAACAATTCCAAACCATTTTTTCTTTAGATTATTGAGATGGGGTATAGCATGCACTTTTTAAAAGAACACACTTTGGCCATTTCTCATCTACGTTATTCTTTAAAGGAATCGAAAACAATTCCATTTTGATAGAAATACAACAGAATCATCTTGGATCTACCATTATAATATCATACTTTACACTCCAAACTCAATTTTCAACACACTGGACAAATTTGAAAAACCTTAACTACTAAATGGAAAAAGATTATCAACACGGTTTTCACACCAAATGGATTTTTTTTAATAGCCCTCTATCATATGGAGGGATTTCATCACATGCCTCATAACTCAACTGGACTCCATTTTGCAGGGCAGCGGCGTTGTTGCGTTTCACGCATCTTCACACAGCTCAGTCACATCACACATACAACAAACGTACTGCATGCTAACCTACCAGTACCACTTCAGCGAATTTTACTGATTGCAGCTTCCAATTTTTCTTCATATTTTCCTCAAGTTAAATTTCACCGGGTATACAAAGAGTAACTTAAATGTTAACGCTATCTTATTGTTCACTATACTCAGACAAAGCCTACATACCTGATACAAAGTGCTCGCTGCAAATCACAGTGTGTAAGGCCTATCGTAGGTTGAAAGCCATTGCGTCGTACAGCAGAAACCCACTTCGAACGTCCATCAGGAAAACAGATTTGAATCGAGAAAATGTCTTTTTATACCCCCGCACACGTCTTAACAGTTCAACCAACGGCACAGCAAGATTCCAGCATAATCTTACAAAAATAATCTTATATAACAACATGCAAACGTATGTAGGCCTAAGTCTAATCAAAAGTGTACAGCAGACAACAGCAGTTTTGACCGACAAAAAATTGATGTAAATAAAGTCACGTGACCTCGTGACGTCAGCTGAAACACCCTAATATATGAAAATGAAAAGTCACAGGAAATATTTTTTTCAAAAGAAAGGAAAATCAACACTTACCACCATGTTTGCAGCGTACATTTGTTGCTGTATGAATTGCGGATTGATCTGACTGGCCGGTATAAAAGGTGCCGCTGTAGCTCCACTCTGTTGTAAAGGGCCACTGTTACCAGGTGGCTGCATAACTGCCCCAGTTGTTTGACCCTGTGGCACTGGATTGCCCCTAGGCATATGAAACACTTGCTGTTGTGTGAAAGCAAAAAAGTGAATTGCTACAGTGTTATATTTCTTACACTTAAAATGTCCATACAGGAATTGTCACTATAAGTCAGTGGACAGAAATGCTATACCCTTACCCTCATTGGAGTATGTATTGTATGTAGGTTTTCCACTTACACATTAAAGTGATATATATTTTACATTGTTATAGTTTTGATCCCTTCTTATAGATAAGCAATGCAATCAAATACCCAATGCTTTCAAAGGCTATGGTTAAACATCCGTACTAGAGCCATGAGGGCTTATCCCCAGTATGAAAGCACAAGACTCCCCCTAGACAGGACGCTGGGGATGAATTTCCCTGACAGCATCGACGGCAATTGCTGTGGAAAGGACCTCTCAGTGCTGTTGTTAGACCCCCATGCTTGATAGAAACTTTTTATCATCGATCAAAGTTTTAGGCAACCTTCCGAATTATTCTCAATTTTTCAATAAATAACTTGTAAAATGATACTCATTACTATATTGATTTTTCAATAAATAAAGTGCCCGGTGTCAAAAAACTTTTAAGTTTAACGTTAGGCTTCAAGCTCTCTTAATCAAAATCGCGTTTTACAAGCTGTAAAATTGACCCAAAAAAAATACACCATCAAAACAGCTTCAATTGTTATGCATGTAAATATTACGCGAGTTAGTCAAATAAATGTTACAAAATACAAAAAAGGATTGATCAGAGCAGAGTTGCAGCACTCTCCGAGTAGAAAGCAGCATTTTTTGCTATAGAAGCATTTTAAAGAAATTCATTCCCTGGGATGCCAGTTCATCGAATGTCAACTCCCCAGCAGAGCTGGTACTCGGTTTACAGCTGAGTGAACTTGAGCAAGAAGAGCAAAGTGTTTTGCTGAAGGACTCACGGCAGGAATCGAACCCAGTACCATTTACATACCAGCATGACCCCTTAACCTCTGAGATTTTGGTACATTGGATGTATTTCTGGAGCTTGGTTTGCATGTTCACTCATTGTTCTGTCACTGTACTATTCCTTTCTTTCCTTGATAGGATAATAACAAACCCAAATCATACAATAACATCCAATACTACAATGGGTCATTTCACTTCCAGATCCAAATGATAAATGTTGATTTAATTATTAACGCCAACACTTAGTTGAATTTAGTTCTGGCCGTAGTTACGGTGCCCTAGCATTGCTGTTTCAGAATAATAGCATAGTAGGAAATTGTCCTGTTTGGCTCATGAGTGGTCCTTATCAGTCAGAATACTTTTATACCGAGGTATAATTATAGCTAAAATCCCAGAGCTTCACCAGGGGCTTAAGCCTTAAGGGGGCCCCTGTGCGCATTAATGTGCACCTCAACAAATCTAGCACCTTGCCCCTTTTTAAATAAAGTCTGTTAGTTCTAGTTTATTGTATAATGTACACTAAATACGCCACACATATAGTATATTCACAATTAATCGCTCGAAAGTTTTACTAAACGTTTTTGAAGAATTGCGAACTTACTTAAATTAACAGAGATCACATGAAAATTAAATGTTCATCACAGAACCAGTTTTTCCTAATATCACGCTTTCTCACCCACTCTTCTCTCTTTTTTCTCCTCTCTTCCTTCAACTTTTACTAAGGAGAAATGGACACTTACCCCACCACCACCTGGGTGCATCCTCGCAGGCTGGACTCCGTACTGCTGCCCAGTATTTATCATGATTCCTTGTTGAGGCCCTGGACCTTGCGGCCCAATGTTTACCTGTGGAACTGGATGTCGAAGGACGCCCTGCTTGCTCATATCATGAGGGCTCCGTGTTAACCCTGGGCTAGCCGAGGGGGAAGGCACCCCTGGACTGTTGGATGGAACTGGACTGGGATGCCGTTGTGGCTGGAAGAAAGGGAAAAAATTATAGGATCAAACCACCAAAAAAATACAAACTGAAGTTTCAATGGAGAACTCAGCAGGAAGTAACATATATACATCTGTGGCCTGGGCCGTAGTATACTACAAATTTATACCTGTAAAGTATATAACAGATATACCCGTAAATGTGTAAGGTTGGTATTTCTTTATCAGCATTTCTAATTTAAGACTTTAATTTTAAATTCATTTTAAGTGTATGGTTGTAAATAGTGCTGTCACGACATGGCTTTATTACGTATCGATTATCGTAGAGAAAAAATCGTGATATCGTAGTATCGCGATACTTTTCAAGAAAACTGACTCAAGACACATATTGTTAATATCACTAACGTTATATGATCATGGAGTTACAATTTACTCCATGATATGATGAACTCAAGAAAAAAATTATTTGCAGATCTAGCAGATCACGTAACTATTATGTTCATCATGCACGTGCTTGGTAATTCAGCCAACAAGACCATGAATCATCGAAGCGAGGGCCTGAGTGACATATTCTAGACCAATTTTTTGTTCTTTTTGCCAACTTACATCGGCGCGTGCCAGTGTGTGGTGACGAAGCACGATTTTTAATTAATTGTTTTATGTTTCACAATTAGTTTGCACGTTTCTAATGGCCTAAACTTGACTTTTATATTAAGTACCATAACGTTAGAATTGTAACGTACGAAGTAGCTTAGCCTAGTTGCACGAAAATTTCTTAGTTGAGTATTAGCTTTTGGTATTGCAATATGTCGCGAGAGGCTTATTTCATGTCGTGGGAAAAGAAATATCGCGAGATAGCAAGAATCGAAATGTCATGACAGCACTAGTTGTAAATAGTAGCAATTACGCAAAGACTAAACATAATCTACATCAATTTATGTGTCAGATAGCAAAGAATCAGAGTCAAAATGTTTCCAACAGAAAAATTGTTCCACAGGCTTATTCCCAAGGTCAAAAGTTCATTCAATTCTACACACCAGCTATCTCAGTTATGATCATTACCTTTAAAATCATTAACTTTTCATCAGATTTGGACCTTAACTTATGTGAGTTATGGCTTTTAATTACATTGTAGGCCACACCTTATTATGGCCAGTTATAGTGGGCCATAGCTTTTGAACCATTAATCATATTTTGCTAAAATTTTGGATTTTTCCATATCTTCTCCCAACAAGCCTGTACACTGAAGTTTATCCAAATCTGAAACAGGTTATTTTGCATTAAAAGATTTGACATGAAATGACCCCAACTTAGATTATCAATCTTCTATAAATAAGAGTGTACTTTTCAAGCAATTTGTAACTACACATCATCACAAAGTCAAGATCTAGACTCGTTCATTCTAGCATTGTTCGGGTTCCCAGTAGTCACGTAAGTCCCCATATCCCGATCCCGGCATTACTCAATCGCGACAACATGAGGATTCGTAACTACTACTGAAAATCCCAAGAGTTGTAAAAAGTGTTGGAAAAAAAAAAAAATCTTTCCCGGTTTAAAAAAATAAATAAAACTTGAGTAAATGTCAAAAAATTGTGTTGTGTGTCTTCTTTTCTTAAATTCTCATGCAAAGACAACTTATTCTAACAAAATTTAAGTCAATTTTGGCATTTGGAAAGCACCCACGTCGGTTGTCCCTTGATCATTCATGAAAAAACTAACAACTAGGGATTGTAAAAAAGACCAAAGGTTCGTGTGAAGTTTTAAGATATCAAATTAAAACATTTTAATGTATCTGCACAAGTTGTCATGTATACAGTGTAGAAGGTTGAAATACACATTCCTTTTAGTCATTCAACAATCAAATCCCTCAAATAAAAGGGTAATTTCATTTTGGCTTTTTGATGCTACAAGTTGAAATATCAGCATCAACACACTCATTACACACTGACAGTTGTAACACTAGGTCAGAGTTCATAAACAAGAAAATACCTCTCAAAATGCTTCAAAAATACCTCTGTTCAAATTTAAAAAATGGAAACATTTGAGTTCCATCTTGAGTTCTTCACAATAAAATTGCCTCAAAAATAAACCCAAAAGGGTAACAACTGTCCAGAATCAGTCAAGTATTCAAAGTTATGCGGTCAATCTAAGCAAAATGGCACCATCTAGAAAATTTGGTACTTTGCAAATAATTATAAACTAGCAAATAATTATGATCTAGCAAATAATTATGATCTAGCACGCTGACTTAATTAAGTACAGTAAACTAAGGCTGGTTTATGTTGTGAACATTTGGTTGGGAATTTTGTATACGTTAAAGGAATATTCCAATGTTTCTTCATAACCATTCATAAGAAAGAGAAAAAAAATTAGAAACAATTAAGTACAAAAATCATGTAAATATGTTATTCCTACCAGTAGAGATTCACATTTTAAGGTTTACAAAAAATGCCAATAAACGAATTGGAAAAGGCTCAGCATGACATCACAGCAACACATTCTCCCACCAAGTTTATATATTTCATTCAAATCTATCATTCTTTTTTTATTAGTAAAACCTGCTACAAAAATAAATTGATGAAACTTAGGTATTTATATACATTGCCAAATATACCCTACTTCAATAACTTTTGGAAAAATGTTTCTAATCATACAGGAACAACCAATTAATGTTTAAAGGTCTGTTGATGTTTAACAGCACCGCAAATACATAAACATTTGCAATAGAATTGCCTCTATGACATCATCAAACACTAATTCATACTGTAAAAAAAATTAAAATGCAATTGGGAAATCTTTAAAAATCTATATCTCCTGAACAGAATATGATATCAACCTGATTTGTGTACCAAATTGGCTCTTAAAAAATGGTCTTTTAAGTAAAATTTTACAAAGAAACCATGGAAATATTACAAAAAACCATGGAAATATTACAAAAAACCATGGAAATATTACAAAAAACCATGGAAATATTACAAAAAAATATGGGAATATAACAAAAAACCATTGGAATATTACAAAAAAAAAATGGAAATATTACAACAAACCATAGGAATATTACAACAAACCATGGGAATATTACAAAAAAACATGGAAATTTTCCAAATAAAACATGGGAATATTCCTGTAAGGAAATTCTTCCAGTAGAATATAGCATATTTCATAGGCATTTTAATGCTCTTTGTATGTATTGTGTTAGGGTGTTTATCATGGTATTTTACTCATGTTTACATGTGAATTTGTAGTGAACTGCGATATAATGTAGTGGGAGTGCATCACGTGATCACTGTATTTTCGTATCACATTAGGGAAACCACGGTTTAGGGGCAACACTACCGGTAGTTACGAAGCAACACTACTGGTAGTACACAAACGTGACTATCGCACAATGCTGGTTTACTCACCCGTTGTTGTAGAGGAGCTCTCGTCCTTCTATTACCCGGGTTATACTCGTCCGGGACAAAGGTGTTCTGGACTGACCTGCTGAACATCTTGTAAAGGACAAAATACTTATAACACGACAATTCAAAATGATCACTTTCAAAATTATCAAAGATCAAACAAAAATAATACATTAAACACGAGGCAGGACGAACTTCAAAGCCAGCACCAACAGATGTCATTTTTCTACAAATCACTGGAGATCATAATTCTTTAAAGTGCAGCAAATATTCTGACAAATTTTTTTGGAGTCGTTACCATTGCCCAATCAAATTCTACTTCTGTTTGTTGATGTTTAACAACATGGCGATAGTCAGAGCTTAATGTGCCAATGTGTGAATTTTCAAATTCTAGCAGAAATAGACTATCCCATTATTTGCAGGGACTGAAATTGACAAAAAATTAAAGAAGTCCATAAAGAATTTGAGCTAGCAGCCTAATCATAGATCACAAATTTAGCATGTATTTAGAATAAAATCAAACTATGATCAGCCACAACTCAAAACCTTTTCAATGTTATTTTCTAAATTCAAAAACTGCTCAGATTGTAATATTCTTTTAGTAAATAAATTCCTACAAGTTCATAGATCTGCAAAATCATCATTTGGTTTGCGCTTGTCAAAGACTGTGTAACACCCTTGGTTGAAGCACTTGCTAAATCCCAAGTGAATATGACGTGGTGCTATGTTACTTTTAAGAGCGCCTGGAAGTTGCTTTCTTAAAAGAGTGTAGCGAGTAATAGAGCTGTGAACGTTTAAAATAACAAGTACACACCAAAAAAAGGTGAGCGTGTATCGTTGACACACCTTTAGTACCGTAATTTTCGGAAGTGCACCAAAATTGCTCCAAATTTACGATGCTAAGTAAAAAAAAATCATGCAACCAGTATGGCAAAAGTATTGACTCCATTGCCCAAATAGACGCTGGAATTTTGCTTTACAAATCGTAAACAGTTTACTTCTACAGTATAAATTATTTTTATGGAAAATGTGCATGGAAATTTACCTTAGAAAAAAACAAATAACTTCCTTTTAATGTCATTTAAACTCAACATAGCTTAACTTTTTTGCCGTACTAGATAGGGCTTTCTCGCTATAAAAATCTTGCATACTACTGTATACCTGGCCGTAAAACATTTCAAAACTACACCACCACCCAAGAAGTTCTGATCATATCAGTCCTCTCGAAAAATGGCCGCTCTCTTTGCGAGCATGCAGAATTTCAGCTCTGTTAAAACCTTTTTCTGTTTATTTTGCAATATTTTTTTCTTTGTTGCAAAATTTATTTGACTCATCAGGTATTATTTACATGTAAATAAACTGATTGTCATGATTTAAGTATTTTGACCCGTGTTTTTTTAGTTGATTTACCAGTTGTAGAACGGGCCTTGATTGAGTGGGATTATGGCCAATTGTTAGTTTCACTATTAACTGCTGCACATTCGCAGTGCATTTCACAAGTTACTCAGATTTCGGCAAAATCAAAGTGCAAAATATCCCCATTCATAGGTGATTACTGCGCATTTGTGATTCTCGCATTTAAAAAGGATTAATTTAATGGGGTTTACAGTTTGTAAAAGTCATTGATTGGAATTTTGTCAACCGAATGTGTGTGTGATTTGAATCATGAATTATATTGATTTTCAATGGCAAGACTGACTATGAAAAACCATTACTCGCAATAAGCATTTAGTGAACGTTTACAAGGATTTGAGGGCATATAGCGTGTACATGCTAAAGGGTCACAGCTCTAGAGTGTAAAAGTGTCGGTAAATTCTTATAACAGTAAATATCTTGGAAAAAACACAGATAGTAAATTTGACTCTTCATATGCTGGGTGTGGTGTTTGCTATAAATGACTGGGGTATGTGTGCTAATTACTAATCATCTCTTTCTAAACAATAATTTCCACTGAAGCTTGCCATTTTAAGTATAAGAAAGAGCCTTAAGAAATATACAACATAAATCTTTCATAAATTACAATTGTTTGATATTATTTTTCTATCTGAAAATTCTTCCACACTTTCATGAATGTGTTGCTGTGATACAGACACATATAAAGGAGGCTATTCCTAAAAAACATAATAAGGCATGATTTGAAAAAAAATGTGACTAAAAAAAAAAAAAAATCCTCAAAAATTGATCATTTATTTTATGTGGGGCCTAGGCCTACAAAGAAATAGTAAGGCATCAGACTAGTGCACAAAAGTTGATAGTCCTGTACCTATTTGCATACTTGGACCCTTTTGTGGTGCAGTAAAGGATCCGTCACACCGCCTAATGTGTACAGTGCCTAATTAATGTGCACACTGCATATTGGCTTCAATAAATTTGGTTATTGTGTTAGGATAGAAAAGCTAGGATTAGCTACTTGTGATGTTTTTGATCTAGATTTCTTGTCAAGTAAAGTGGGCATAACATTGTGGAAAATCCTTGAATAACAGTTACCAAGACAAATCTGTCACTATTTTATCCAGATTTGCACAAATACTGCATAGGCCTAGGCCTATTTTTTGTCTAAAATTGAAATCGGAGAAATATTTTTTTGCCCGATTCCTCATCAAAATTTTGTTTTTTAGGTAGCCTAGGGATCAAACTGTGTTTGCATATTTATATGTGTGAGCAGATGGAAGTACTCTCGTTGTGGAGTTTTGCAATCACTGACACATTTTTGGGATGTGCCAGAACTCATAGTGTGATGACTACAAATACTGGTAATATAACACATTACGATCCTAAGGCTGCAATAAAAATGTGTCCTTAACACCCAACCAATAACAGAAAACTGGTTGGGTGATCATATTACGTACCCCACCCCTTTCAATTTGCATTACTTGCTTACTCGCGCATTAAATAATAGGATACAATTTCCAAAATCTGCAACACGATTTACACATAAGTGATTAAACTAAATTGAATGATTGTTAGGCAATCGTGTCTGGAAATTATCCTGCTATGCTTGAAAGTCGATATTACTTTTGTGGGTTTTTCCAATTCGTGCAGGTGAGATATTGCATGCATCATTAGACAGGTATACCCCCAATTTGGACAACTTTTCAATATAACGGCTAAATCAACATTAAAACGAAGATGCAGAGATAACATAGTCACAGGAATGGAGAAAACAAGAGAGTAATATTTGAGGTGCAAATCAAAATTAATTCTATTTTTCTACAAGTCAAGATGTATGTATATGGGCCATTCCGCAATCTGTGAATTACGTGACGGACTGCGGAATGGCCCTAGCAGACCCCTGGGGTCTCCCAGGGATAAACAATGCAGTTAAGCTACACTGTAACACAGCTTCACTGAACAGCCTACTGGAAGTGTCTCCTAAAAATCTAAAATTACTTCTGGCCAGACTATGTGGATATCCCATAATAGCTGAAACAAAGAAAACCCTTCTTCTGTCAAGAATTTGATTGACAGATGAACCATGTAAGGACAATTAACCAGGGCCACCAAATCAAAACAAAGAGAATGACAGAAAAGTGACCGCCTCAAATGTACAACTGAATACACTAAGGGAGCAATAAAATGTTAAATAGGAATGTATCAAAACACATGAACAAAATGAATGTTTTTATTCAAGTAATAGCAAGTAAGTTAAAGGAACCAGGTAATATCATTAGTCAGAATTTTTAAGTCTTTACAAATAAAATTACCAATCAACATAAAAAATGGAAAATAACATTATTTCAAAGGAAAAATTCTATGCCATTTCTAAAAATTCATTTAGAAATGGCATAGAGCTTAAAAAGATACACTTGCAGCACATTACTTGCAAACTTGAGAAAACACAAATGGCAAACCGTAGGCAAAAAGAAATCATTATTTTAAGGCCTATATAATGCACTTGTCAGTTGTATGACTCACTCTATTAGCCCCGGCAATGTCAGTCAAAGGTGAGTCATTGACGTATAAAATAGTGACTCACATGTGCATCATTGTACCAAATTGTCAGTCACTAGAGTGACTGGGGTGGGTCAATTTACTTCAGACCCATTGACTTTGTACAGAGGTGATTGATTTGGGATAAATCATTAACCAAAAATTGTCAGTCACCTAAGTGACTGAGGGGTGCTTCAATGTACATGTTTTGTCTACCCACTTTGGTGCAATGGATCACCTTGTCTGAGGGTGTGGGGTGAGTCACACAATTGACAAGTGCATAAAGAAACAACATGCAAGTGAAAAAAGATAAATATGCCAAAATCACACATTTTTGGCTTGATACCATCAAAACAAGAAAAACAACATTTTCCAACCTCTTACATCTGTGTAAACAAGGAATTTTTCTGAAACATATCTTACACAGAAAAATAAATTCACTCAGGCAGTCATACTTTTTACCAAAATACAAAAAACATTTAAAAAAATATTGCTTAATTTCCTGTTGACTGTAGCATAATAATAAGACACACTTCCACTCCAGATAGAAACCAATTTACTATGCCCAAGAAAAGGAGGTAAATTGCATAGCTAAAGGCTTTGTCAACAGGCGACAAACCATGGTGCCTTTGATGCATTGAGTTTGATGCCTATTAAGAAGGAAGGGGCATAGGCTTTGCAACTTTCCCAGAATTGATACAGAACAGTGTTCAAATTAGTGAGACGGAGAGGGATAGAGCCTGACTGGATAGTTTGCACAAGATCTGGCCCACGCAGCTTGCTCCGCGATTTGGCACCTGACCCACGCACAACTTGCTGCCCACAGATCTGGCCACGTATGTGAAGCAAATTGGTCCAACTAAACTAGAGTACTAACGCAAAGCCTGCATGTGTATGCAAGACCCTATGAACGTTCAACCGCACAGATTACTGAGAAACTTAGCTATCCTCGCAGAGCATCGGTTTGAAATCATGGGTCACTTGCCTGCGCAAACTTAAAACAATTTATCCCCTTTATCCCCAATCTGGGGATAAAGGGATTCCCCCTTTTTTCAGAATTCCCTTTAAATAAATTATGGAGGGAATTTGCTTTAGCACATAACATATACACCTTGGCATAGACTAGGCGTAGATGATAAAACCAAAAATTCCCCTTCAAATTTCATTTTAATTCCTAATTGTGTGAAGAGTGACGCAAAATCTGACTTGGTAAATCCTGCAGTGCGAGTGACATGGGCCTAGTTCCCTACGGTTTCAAAATATACAGTAGACGTAGGCCTAGGCCCTAGTAAAAATGTGTATCTAAAACAAACATTATTTTCAGTCTCATCCAAACTCCAGTCCAATCTTGGAAAGTTGAAAGAATTTTTTTTTTTTTTTTTCTCGAGCTGTCTCTGTGCTGTGTGGATTAATTGAATGCTCCAACTCAAAAGGATATTTAATTCACGGTAACTATCATCGACATTCACAAATTTCACAAAAATTACCACGTAAATTTGATCATTTCATAACCGAGAGACTGCCGTATGGAAGTTGGAACTTAAGCAAAAAGTCCCCAACCGTGACGTAGAAAGACGTGCAACCTAATGTTATATGTTTCACTACAGTAACGTAGGATACTAACTACGCAAAACGCCGGTTATCAAACAAGAAAATGTTCGAGGTATATTAACACTTATCACTCAAAATCTTCCACATATATTGGTGAAAAATACATACAACACTCGTAAAGTTTATTAAATCTAAAAAGGATACGGCGCAGTCTGCCGAAAATTCTGGCCTGAATATTGGGTAGGCACACCTACTGAATTCTTCGATTGAGGATAGCTCATGGCAATACAAAAATTTCACACGGGAGTCCTCATAGGACGTACCGTTTTCGTGAGTTTCTTTGCACAGATCTCCTGAAAATAAAAAATTGACATACCATATTATACATATACTACTTATCTGGAAAATTCATTACAAACAATCTCCAAAAAATTAACGGATTCGTACAGATTTCGGTTGATTTAAAGTCGTTTCCGTGCAACCCACCTTTGAAGAAAAGGTTCCA
>JAIGNY010000993.1:890000-1020000 GCA_020152595.1 Chiridota heheva
GTGGAAAAACTGAGCAAATTATCAGATTGACCAATCACAGCTCTCTATGTATAAGTGATAATATTGTTGTGATTAGCAATATCAATGCATGCACTGTCAGACTGTGTCAGTGCAGTGTGTACACATGTAAGCAACATGGAGTGTTGCATTCCTGTATGCTGTCGGAAAACATCTAATGTTATTTCCTTTTCTGAGGCTAGTTTTATCAAATTCAAGGATTGTTCTTTAAGATGGAAGTCCATATCAAGTGCATATGGGGAAATTGCAGCTAAATGTTGGTCAGAACTTAACTTAATTAACTGTTCTTCACCTGCTGATATTCCTCGTAATGTTGGCTATCATAGAGAATGTTACCAGCGATTTACTGATGTTTCCAAACTTACCAAAGCAGAACAAAGAAGGGATTTATCAAGTATTCAATCTGGTGAGTTTATTTATATATATCTTCTTTGAACAGTACATGAATTTCAACTATGTCTGCTCATAGAAAAGGCCATAAAAAGTAACACATTTGTCCTTATACCAGTTCCACTACAAAATATGGCTTAGAGCAAGGGAGACCTCAAAAGTGAAAAAAGGATGCATGAGAACAGTCCCTGATCTGCCCTACTGTTCGTTTGGGTCTTCTCTGCCCACCCCTCCACCCCACCCCCAAAACAAATAATGATAAAAATTTGAAAGAAGAGAGATTTTCACAAAATTTCAGATCGAAGTCATAGGCCTAGACTGATAGACACTGCAGCCGTGCCAATACTTTAAAGAAATTTCTTACAGGGACGCATTAATCCGTTAAAACCCTGTTTACTGAAAAAAAATCTGTACTTTTCCCCAAATCGGTTAACTTCACAGTGATTTAAGATAATTGTATGTACTTTTAGTTTGCTACAAGGGCAAATTCTGGTTGTTATTATTTGCCACTTTGTTTCCTTACAGTATTAAAAGCAAAATTCAATTCAAGTAAAGACAAAAATTGTGTCTTTATTATTAAAGTACCTTATCAACAATTTGTGTCACGTTTGCGTATGGATTATTATTTCTTTTTAGTTTCTATCGTGTTAACCATAACATTCAGGAACTGTATTTCATCAAATGTTGATACTTTCTTGATATAAAAGGGGTGTGATGGTCTACGGCTCTGACCGCTTCTCGAGGAACACCTTCATTGTGACCTTGACTAATTCACTTAACTGTCTGTTCCAGTCTACTCAGCGGTAGAATGAGTACCAGCAATATTGGGATTCAACTAAACCTGATAAGGCTAGTGTCTTGTTTGGTTAAACTATTCGATCTGTGTAAAATAAACCACTTAAAACTTAGCATTTAGCTCATGGTTTAATTGTTTTAAACTTTTTCATACTCAGTTTATATTTTTTACTTAACGTCAATTTTTCTTTTATTCTTTTCACACAGATAATCCAAGTGATATTCCAGATGATAACACCACTGAACCACCAGAACCCAAAAAAGCCAGATTGCGATCCAGAGAAGCCGCAACTTGTAAATCGGACAGACCCCACATTTTCCCAGCCAAATGCTTGATTTGCAAGGCTGATAGATGGACACGTGACAGGAGTTCTGGTGCAAGAAAACGGGAACCACTTACAAAGTGTGAAACAATTGAAGCTGGCCAACTTAGAAAAGCTGCAGAACTTACATTTAATGATACACTTTTATTGGAGATACAGGACAGAGATTTAGTTGCAGCAGAAGCACAGTATCATAAGTCATGTTACAAGGACACAACTAGGTTTTTGACAAGAGCAAAGAAAGATGATGCTGAAAAAGTTGACACGACATATGGAAAAGCTTTTGAGGTGTTTTGTAAAGACTATGTAGAGAACCAAATTTTAAGAAAAAATGAAATCTACAGAATGAAGAAATTGCGTCTCCTTTTTATTAAGATGGTTAGGAAAGTTCAAGGTGTAGATGCTTCAAGTTACAGGACATATAGCTTGAAGAAACGACTACAACGGTCATATCCCCAATTGCAATTTATAAAGCCAAATAAACGGAATGACAGTGAGATAGTAATGTCAAGATTGCTTGAAGCAAAAGATATAGCCGAAGAAGCCCTAACTAATGAGGAAGAAGGTTTATCATCAAGTGAGCAGAGTGGAAATGAATCAACTGATGATGAATCAACACAAACCAATGAACCATCGAAAGAAACAAAGCTAAGCGAAATCTACTTCACAGCCCGAAAATTGAGAGAGTCTATACAATCCATAAAGATGGCTACACCATGGCCACCTGGTGGACAGGACCTTACTCTAGATAAAGCAAGAGAGATCATACCCGTCAGTATTTACAATTTCCTGGCATGGGTAATGGGGTCATCTGATGATCCAGAAGAAGATAGACTTGTAACAGTCTCAGAAAGTGATGATCAGAGAATTGTGTCTCTTGCACAAGATATCATTTATCATGCTTCATCAGGACGAAAGCAGATGCCAAAGCACCTAGCACTAGGTATGACTATAAGACATATGACTGGATCAGCAAAATTGATCGGAATTCTTAATGGGTTTGGACATACTGTGTCTCATTCTGCTGTTTTGGAGCATGACACAGCAATAGCTGAGCAGCAGATCAAGAGAGGACCTTTAAGCCTTCCTCCGTTCATCGAAGAAGGAGATTCACAACACTGGTGTGGGACAACAACGATTTTGGGAGGAAACAATATCTGGAAGGGGACAACCCACAACACAAATGGGATAGTGATCCAAAGAGAATTCCCCCAAGTCAGAGACACTTCGACTGCACAGGCAAAAACTAAGAAAAAGAAGAAGAGGTCCCTTGATGTGCCCCCCAGGAGCATTGCTACTTGCATTAATGTTCAACGAAAAGGCCCAGTGGCATTTGCAAATGACATTTCCCTTACTGAGAATGTAGAAATGCAGTTAAAGGCTCACCAGAAAGACAATGTATTTGCTCTCATTAGACAAGCACAATCAGCCGAAACCCCTCATCCTCCAAGTTGGACAGGATTCAACACACTCCTGTGTAAGACAATTCCCCTAAGTCTATGATTGGATACTTGCCAGTAATTGATGCCTCCCCCACTGAAATGGACACAGTTTACACAATATTACTCCGGAGCTTAGAGATAGCTAACAAGTTAGGCCTGGAACAAATTGTTGTTGTGCTGGATCAGGCAATTTATGCAAAAGCCCAGGAACCGATGGCGTAATGAGGTATTTAAGAACCGCATAATTATTAGATTAGGAGCTTTTCATACTTCAATGTGCTTCATGGCTTGTATCGGAAAAAGGTTTCAAGATAGTGGTTTAGATGATATTGCTATTGAATCAGAAGTGGTTGCACATGGCTCCTTAAATGGCATCATGGGGGGATCTCACTATAACAGAAGCGTGAGATTCCACAAGTTAATGTATGAAGCTCTTCATCGACTGAGATTTCAGGCATACCTGAAAAGCCTAAGTGGGGCAGACCTTCCTGCAATAAATGCTGTCCTTGATAAGTTAAGAAGATCATTTCCAGTAAATTTTGAAGAAGCTTTGTCAGATCCCTCAGTTCAAAGTTTATTACAAAATTACTTGCTATTTGTGAAGACTAACTCAACTTCACCTACAGTCCGATATTGGAACTCCTACTTGGAAATGGTGCAAGTTCTCTTACTTTTCTCCGTGCTTCTCGTGAAGGAGATTGGAATCTTCACCTGTCGTCCCTACGGTCCATGATGCCATGGTTTATGGCCTATGACAGAGTAAACTATTCAAGGTACTCATCGTGTACTGGCTTGAAATGCAGCATGTCACCAAAAGCAATCACACCCTGGCACAACATTTTCAAAATGGCGAGTTTTCTGTTCAGAGACAGCAAAACCATGGTTTTTCAGGAGTTCCATGTGACATGACAATCGAACAAACCATGAACAGAGATTCTAAAACAAAGGGTGGTCTGATTGGAATCACAACCAACAAGGCTGCTGTTCATCGATGGATCGCATCATTCCACGTAAGAGCTGAAATAGCCGCAGAATGTCAAGAAATGGCTGGAAAAGGTGACAAGTCAAGGACCAGAAAAGATCTAGATATCACTCGTAATGCCAAAGATGAGCAGGACATTCAAGCATTAGTGGCAACAATCGAATCGATGACCAACCCATTTGAATTAGATCAAGAAGAATTAGTTCATCTCACATCAGGCATTGTGGCACCAGATCATGTTGCAAAAGGCTTGCTGCACGCTAAAGAGAAGGGTGAAGAAGCTGTGAAATCTTTCATTCAGAAAAGGTTACAAACCAATGAAGTGGATTTCTTTGATCCCATTAAGTCTCAGAGGCTAGAGACTTTCGCATCAATTGGAGAAAGAAAGAAAGTGAAAGTAAAAGGAAAAGAGATGGAGTTGAAATCTAACCGAAATTTGTTTGCAAGACTGCTTGTTTGTGGAAAAGTGAGAAACATCAGCATGGAGACTATTTTACAGTACAGTCTTGGTCCATTACCCTATCCCTTGCAACACACAGTGGAACTTTGGTCAAACATCCAAAAGCAAAGTTGATGCACCACTTGGAGTCTTTGGTAGTTCCAGAACCTTACATTACCACCATTCCAAAGAGCTGCATCTGGATTGTCGATGGAATGGCAATGATCCAACAGTTTCAGGCTCGAGACTTACCACCGACGTTTGGAGAATTTTCTGAGCTTGTTATGAAGGAGTTGGTAAAACTTGCCAAGGATACAGCCCACAAGGAGATTCACTTTGTCACAGATCGATACCCACAAGAATCTATCAAAAACGCAGAGAGGCAAAAAGAGCAAGCACAAGTGGTGTCCAGCGTTATAAAATACATGGACAACAGGTGAAAATGCCAAAGCAATTCAAGAAATTCATGAGTTCTGGACCAAACAAAGAAGAACTTGTTTCTTTTTCTTCAACGACTGGCAGAGAGAGTCACGTACTACATTGTTGAATGGCGTAACAATATATATGTCCCATGGAGATGAATGCTACTCTCTTTCTGTGGTCAATGGAGAAATAAAAGTACAGGAGCAGCCAGAATTACACTGCAATCATGAAGAGGCCGACACCACGAATGCTGTTGCATTGTCAGTTTGCTGCAAAATCTGCGGACAGTATCATGATTAGAAGTCCTGACACAGATGTTTTCGTTCTTGGTGTGGCATTGGCTAAGGAGATCTCAGAGACTGCTGACTTGTTTTTACACCGGTCAAAAAAGGAAAAGAATTGTTGACTTGTCAGGAGTAAGTAATTGGTTGGGTGACAAGAGGCATGCTTTGATCGGATTTCATAGTTTCACTGGGTGTGACACTGTAAGTTCTTTTCATGGAAAGGGAAAGTGAAAGTTTGGAAGTTGATGGAAGAAGAGAATGCCATTGAATTGTTTCAACTTATTGGTTCTACTTTTACACTGTCTGCAGAGCTTGTGGAAGGACTTGAGAAGTTTACCTGTGCAATGTATTGTTACAGGGAATGTTTGAAAGTAAATGAAGCAAGATACAGGCACTTCACAACCGAGCAGACAAGTCTGATTCAGCCATGCCTCCAAATTTGGATTGTTTGAAGAAGCACATTTTAAGGGCTAATTATCAGGCTGCAATATGGAAACGAAGTTTGGAATGTAAACCAAATATTCCTAATCCTGTAGGACATGGGTGGAGAATAGAAGAGGAAAGTCTGACAATTGACTGGATGAGTATGGCGCCTGCTCCAGAGGAGGTATTGGAACTTACATATTGCGGCTGCAAAAATCTCATTGTGACAAATCTAAATGCTCATGCAAAGAATAATCTTCCCTGCACTGAAGTTTGTAAATGTGTCAATTGTAGAAAACAACATTGAACTAAATGAGGAACATGATGTTGAATACAACAGTGAGGATGAACATTAATCATGGTGAACAGTTCAGGGTGTTCTACAAAGTATGTAGACATGCTAACATACTGTCCAAAATCAAATATTAACAGTAGTTTTCTCAACATTTGATGGGATATATATATATATATATATATATATATATATATATATATATATATATATATATATATATATATATATATATATATATATATATAATATATATAGATAGATAGATAGATAGATAGATAGATAGATAGATAGATATATATATATATATATATATATATATATATATATATATATATATATATATATATATATATATATATATATATATATATATATATATATATATATATATATATATATATCCACATTTAACAGGCATGTCCCACTGAGGAGAATTGTATCTCAAGCTTAACTGCTTGCATCATTGTTAGCTCAATGTGCGTAATGGTTTGAAAGTTATCATTATAAGGACATAGAAGCAATGATGTCAGGTACTGTAAAATTATTTAGCTTAATACTTTGCACAGTGGATATTTCCTTTGCGTCTACTGCCATGTTAATCACACTGTCATTTTTAAATGCTTAATTTTTATACAAGATGTAATGTATAAAGTAACATGTTCACATACTATAATTTGTAGATGTTGTTTTAACTCTTTTAACAAATGAATGCTCATGGAACAGTCCAATGAAGTGTGAAATTTTATGTACTGTATCCTGTAACTGCTGTACTCTGTGGTTATTGTTAAGAATACATAGACGGAGTAAAAGAGCAACACTTGAAAGTTTGAAGTTAAAACCAGATGGCTTGTTCATGTGATAACACCTCATGGTTATTTTTGCTTAGTTCTGATTACGTACAAATTTAATAGGGAGCTGGATGGTAAAGATCCAGTATGAGGTGAAGTGCTCGTAACCTCTCCCCTCCTTGTTTTTTTTTGCTGAATTATTTAAAAATGATTTTGCTTTAATATTTATTGAGAGTATTCAACTTGTGGATGGCACTGTAGGTAGTTGATTTTTAAGAAATCAAACATATAGGCCTACAGGACCACAAACTGCTATGCATGTCAATCTAAAGTCTCTTAATTTTGCTAGCAAAATGGAAAGAGGCAATGTGATAGTGAAATGCATCATGAAATGAGATGCAGTGAGATTAACTTTGACTGTATTCACTATTACTGTACTCACTATTACTGTACTCACTATTACTGTATTAACTATTACTGTATTCACTATTACTGTATTAACTATTACTGTATTCATTAGGGAGCTGGATGGTAAAGATCCAGTGTGAGGGTGAAGTGCTGGTAACCTCTCCCCTCTTGGTGTTCCATGTAATTAAGTAAAATAACTTTATAATAATAAGTATAAGAATTGGATGTTTCATACTATATATGAGAAGTTACCGAGATAACTATTGTAACCCGAGATGTAGTTAATGCTTCAGTTTATGCTGCTTTATGAAATAAATGTAAGTAAAGAGTAGAAATGAAAGAAAACCAATTTGTTGTTAACAAATATTTGACCTTTGATGTAGAACTGTGCAAATGAAAAATTAACATAGTGTTTATTAGCTCAATATTGATGCAAGTTGGTTGTAATATTACTGTTTTTTTCTGAGAAAGCGCCCAAAATAGTTACAAATTTCAAGCTTAAGTTTTCCCTTAGTGTGCAACTTTTAGAAAAAAGAACATGCATTTTCTTGTTCTACACATTGTAAACTACCAAAAACACTAGGTTCCATGTAGTCCCTCAGTGGGTGCAACGAAACTTCAATTTTATGTACATTTTAACTGTTCGGCCCATGGCCTAGTAAAAGGCCTGTTTACTGGCTTCCGGTTATACAACTTCCTTCACAGTGCCATGACCTCGCCCATGCCAAAGACGTATTCTACTCCGGTAAAAAGCCTGTTTACTGGCCTCCGGTAGTATAGCTCAAGACCATCGCCCAAGACTAGCTCAAGTCCATCACGCCAACTTAGCCTTCCTATGACGCCGGATTTGCCTCTCACCTTGCCCATCTTTCCTCCGGTTCCTGCCTGCTCTTTGCCTGGTCGCCACGCCCTGATGTCATTTCTTTGGTGCTTCTCTTGAGTTGTTTCTCTCATCTCTATGTTTGTTTGTCCGTATATATTTTATCATCCTCGGTAGTGTTTAGCAGAACCCGGCAGTCACCTCTGTTACAAATTCACGCTCCAGACGAAATATTTTGATAATTATCAGATTGTTCAACATTTCAAAAGCTCTTAAAAATGTATATAAATATTCGACCACTATTTCATTATCATCCCATGTATTTAGTTTTTAACTGTGTTCGTCAGTTCGTAGGCTATAGTACATGTAGTATAGACATGATAGCAGCTGGTCGAAAGGTGGAACCTTTTAGCAGATTATTGGGCAGTTCTATGTGGTTTGGGGGCAAAACGCGTGGAAGATTGCAAGTTACTTGTGTTCTAGGGATAATCATGATGGAAATTCAAGCTGCAAATGACATTTTGATATCAAATTCAACTACTGATTCATGGAAATTTTCAAGCCCTCCATCATTTATTCTTACCCTATACCATGCTTTTATATGTGTATATTCAGATATTCTTTATATAAGTCCATACCTTAATGTTTGAAGCATGTGCCTGTTGTGGGCAAGCGGGATCGTGGCAGGATGAGTTTTTAGGTTTTATAAAACTTCTCGTTAGAGAAATTCAAACAGCAGATAACATGAACATACAGACATGCATAGACGGGATTTGAGGGGAAAGGGGATCACTTGCCCCCACACTATTTTTCCAAATTTGTTTTGTGGTTTCATTCCCCCTCACCTCTCACCTTTGACTTTGCCCCCACTTTCGGTAGGCAAATCCCATCAATGCAGACACTTTTACAGCTTTGCAAATTAATGGAAGGGGGGGAGGGGGCTTTGCCGGCTCTATGCGGCCCTGGAAATATATACAAATGACACAAAGAGAACCTTGTTTATCAAAACGTTTTGAAAATTATTGGGAGGGTGATGGCCCATAGCACCGCATCCTACAGCCCTGGGCTATTAACATGAAATTGGTAAAATTGAAAATAAAAATGGTATAGGCCTATCTCTCATCAGCGTGAGCGGTAATTTGATGAAGACGCTTTGAATGAAGTAAAGTATAGTACACTGTTTAATCCCCATCATTCCCTCTATCATCTATCACAATTCTGCGATTTAGCGCAAGATAAGACTGATGATTTTCAGTGACTGAGATAAAGGACAAAAAATTGAAAGAACTATCATAGAATATGAGATTATCACTTTCAAACATCACATACATCATCTCTTTCATACATCACATACATAATCTCTTTCATACATCCCATACATAATCTTTTTCATACATCACATACATCATCTTTTCCATACATCACATACATTATCTCTTTTATACATCACATACATAATCTCTTTCATACATCCCATACATAATCTTTTTCATACATCACATACATCATCTTTTTCATACATCACATACATAATCTCTTTCATACATCACATACATAATCTCTTTCATACATCACATACATCATCTTTTCATACATCACATACATCATCTCTTTCATACATCACATACATCATCTCTTTCATACATCACATACATCATCTCTTCCATATATCACATACATCATCTTTTTATACATCCCATACATAATCTTTTCATACATCCATACATCATCTCTTTCTTACATCCCATACATAATCTTTTCATACATCACATACATCATCTCTTTCATATATCACATACATAATCTCTTTCATACATCACATGCATCATCTTTTCATACATCACATACATAATCTCTTTCATACATCACATATATCATCTTTTCCATACATCACATACATAACCTCTTTCATACATCACATACATCATCTCTTTCATACATCACATACATCACCTTTTTCATACATTACCTACATAATTTTTTCATACATCACATACATCATCTTTTTCATACATCACATACATAATTTTTTCATATACACAACTTTTCATATAGGCTAAAGATTTTGAACTTTGCGCCCATAAGCCACTGACGTTGATGAAGAAACGTATTGTATACGTGTCCACATACTTCAAGTTGATTGGTATAGACCTTTTGATATACCTGTATACGAAAGAGCTTTTAAATTCTAAATAGGCCTAGTCGTTAAATTAGGTAAAAAGTTCCTGCAGTTTCCGAATAACTGAATTAGGGCAAATACAAGTTTGAATAATGTTTAATGCATACAATAGTTGTGATCATATGTGCATAACCCCCCCCTCCCTTTCCCACCCAACCACCAACAGCTTAAACACAGCGATATCAGATCCACTGGGACAAGGGGTGCAATTTTGACAGATGAGGGCGGACCGGGGTAGGAGATGCCCTTTTGAAAGGTATATTAAATTTTTCTGGATCATTCTTCAAGAAAACAAATATAGAATCCACTCACTCACCGTAAATCCTGCAAGTGTAAGTTGTAACATATATATAGCATTTATCTGACATAATCAAAGCATGTCATTTACCAGGGGCCCGACACCGAGGGCCGTGGTGGGAGGGGGCATGGCCCCAAATAATTTTCTAAGCAGTAATTTTCAAACGTAGTCCATTCGCCCGATGCATCGATGATCAATTGCCCGGGTCAACATTGGCCCTGGCTCCCAATATATCTTAAACTTATAAGCGGGACTTGCTAACCAAAAGTAGGGGAAAGCCCAAAGTGTGGGGGAAATTTAAAAGTGTGCGGGAAATTCAAAAGTGTGTGGAAAGGGGGAATCACAAAAACACGCTAAGATACAAACCATCACCATACAAAAGTATACATTTGGAAAAAGTGGGGATGGGGCAAGTCCCCTTGGCTCCCCAAATCCAGCCTATATATACTTAAACCATATGTGTAGGAAACCGGGGACCAGGGAGCACGTGCCCCCACTTTTTTGACAAAACTGACAAAAGTGCCCCTTTAAAAAAAAAAAGCATTACGGTCAAAAAAGTGCCCTCTCTTAAATTTCTGCCCTCCCCCCCTCCCCATTCCTTACGACACCCCTTCTTAAACCACACACGCACACATACATTTTTCCATATCTATTTCTTTGGTGTGGTTATTTTATTTGTATTTTAGGGTGATTTTATTATTTGACTGGTGCAGTAAGTCTACTATTGAAGTTTGGCGCCCTCGTCTTCACTTTCTTAACAATTGTTAGTTTATCTTATAGAAAAGTTATTCGATCTTTTAAACTACATTAGTGAAAAACTCTGGTGAAGCTACGGCTCAAGTTTAAATGTATATTCACATATTCAATGCGTTTTTTCGTGATAGGTTTTCGAGTCAGGCCAAAAATTACATGAGTAAGAAGAAGGGCCCGTATATCATCTACTGAGATATGCTCTTGGTCAGTATAGGTTAACATTTTTTAAACAGGCAAAGATGAAATTTCCCCTGCAAATTGAAAAAATTCTGGCAAACCGGGGTCTGGGGCAATGTTTGTGATGCCCCTGAATGGCTTTAAATAAAAACACAGACGTGACAAAAATAGAATTTCACAAAACAAGAAAAATTTAGATTTAAACTTTAAAATCACTTTAAAAATATTCAATTAATTTGTATTACGATTTCTAAGCAGGTAGAGGAAAAATTTCCCCTGAAAATGGAAAAAGTTCAAGCATAGTATTATTAGACATATTCCTGTATTCGGATAAACAACTTAAAAAAAAATCACAAAAGTACAAAAGCGTGAAAAGCACTGGAAAATGTTACCTGCATATTGTGCTAGTAGTTTTCCGCCAATTTTTGTAAGACAATTTTTCTTGCAAAATCTTAGTATATCCTACTAGTAAGCCAGTGTAGTGAGCCAGTTAGGAACGTGATGGGGAGGTATTGGTTCCTCTCCCCCACTACTTTTGCAGAAGTAACTTTATCAAGGTGCCTCCGATCCCGCACGTTTTGGACGTTGACATCAAAATTCACGGTGACTTTTTGGAGGCTGGCAACAACCAACATTTCACGTCACTGTCCGATTAAGCTGTTAAGAGTGGTGACCTCAAAATCATGTTATCAGGGACCAGTCAAGTCGGGAGGACATAACTGTTATATCTAACCGAGTCGGGCATGATTCCGACAAATCACTGATTGAAACGGTACATCCGAAATTTTACATCTCTGCCTGACTAAGATCGGTGCCCAAGTATCATAATGTCGAGAGCATCATAATGTCGAGAGCATTATGACCCCGATATCTAGCCGAGTCGGACATGATTCCAATAAAGTTGTATTTCGACAACCCTCATTGAATCTGTCTTTTATTTCTTAGCTACAATCCCGCACAAACGTACTTGGCACTTTTTTCATCCCCTTGTACCCCTCTTCAATGTTGCAGATATAATAACGAAACCTTTTCCTGCAAAGCGCGTTGCAACATTGAATCGGGGTGGAGGGGGAAAAAATCCCAAGACTTTTGTTCGGGATTGTAGATTTTCAACAGATCAGAGCAATGTACTTCGTCGTAAAGTAGAAAGATCGAAGGCAGGCAAAGGGATTGGACCGGGTTGAACTTTGACACCTCCCCCAGGCCCTCCCAGAGAGTCTGAATCTGAATCTGAATCGGTTAAGTCGGCAAAAATCCTTCAAGAGGACATGAACGCCAACCGAGCGTAAAAAGTATGAGTAAAAAAAAAACTTAAAAAACAACTAGTTAGCAATACAAGTGTTAGTAAGTTTAGCTTTAAAACAGCTGAGACTTGGTGCATGTACAATGTCTGACGGTATAAGCATTCCATTCCTTTAGTGTGTGAGGGAAGAAAGAGTGTTCATATACATTCTTTTTAGCATAGGGAACCTGGAAATTAAGGTCATGATTATTTCTTGTATTAGTTCTGACGGTGGGGATAAGTTCATCCTTATTGATGGCGACAAGATTGTTATTGAATTTATATAGCATATGTAGCCGGGTGTTGTATCTTCTTGTTTTTAGCAGGGGCCAATCTAATTTATGAAGGATGTTTTTTACACTAGATTTATAAGAGTAGTCTGCCATACAGAACCTGGCTGCTCTCCTTTGAATAGATTCAAGTTTATCCACATCGCACTGGTGATGGGGGCACAGACTGCTGATGCGTACTCCAAGTACTGGCCTGACTAGAGCTTTATAAGCAGTGGATTTAAAGTCGGTGGGACAGTTTGAGAGGTTACATTTTAATAGGCCAAGTACAGAGTTAGCTTTCTTGGGTATGTTATGTATATGTTTATCCCATCTAAGTTTATTATCAATTTTAATACCTAGGTATGGGTGGGAGTTGACATGTTTTACTGGCTGGTTGCATAAGGTATAAACAGGTGATTTAAAGCATTTTTCAGAGGTAATTGACAAGATGTAGCATTTAGGGGGCTTGAAATTCATTTGCCATTTGTTCAAGTTTGTTAAGATCATCTTGGAGGATTTGTTGGTCAAAGGGATTATCAATTGTTCTGTACACAAGGCAGTCATCAGCAAACAGTCTAACTGTGCTGTTTATATTATCAGGGATGTCATTTACATATAAAAGGACGAGAAATGGACCCAAAACAGTACCTTGTGGTACACTGGAAAAAACCTGTTTAGAATCAGAGATTTTATTATCACAGACAACACGCTGGATGCGGTTGTTGAGGAATGATGCAAACCAGGCCAGGAAATTTCCATCAATGCCATAGGCGGAAAGTTTGGATAACAGGCGCTGGTGTGGGACTTTATCAAAGGCTTTTGAGAAGTCAAGAATAACCATAGAGACGTTACTGTTTGGGTCAATTTGTTTAGAGATGTCATTTATTGTTAAGAGGAGTTGTGTTTTAGTCGATCTTTTTGCACGGAGGCCATGTTGTAAATCAGTTAAGATATTATGCTCATGAAGGAATTTCATCACATGTGAGTGGATTAGGCCCTGTATGTTCAAGGATTTTACTACAAACGCAGGTGAGGGAAACAGGTCTGTAATTAGCTGGGTTTTGTTTATCACCTTTTTTAAAAACGCTACATATGTTTGCTTATTTCCACTTGTTAGAGATAGTACCATTATTGACAGAGGTTTGAAAAGTATCAGTTAGAATTTCATAGAGGTCATCAACGTTCAATAATCGGAGAAGTGAGTGAAATGGCATCTTTTTATAAAGAGGTGCACAAAACGTGCAGCTACAATATTGGACAAAAATGTTGGAGCATCTCGCCAATGGCTACACCTGAGAGATATCATTTGAGTGCCTCAGAGTTGTATGACCTTACTTCAAAAAACAGCGTCGCAAAGCCTTGCATATTTAGTGTTGTGATTCTTGATTATTTCTTTCCTTGATTTTACCCCTTTCCAATGTTCGACTTTTTGTTTTATCCTGATTTGAGGAAAAACCAAACTTTAACATTGAATATGGTGGGGTGAGGGGATGAGCTAAGATATTAATGTATGGTACTGGGGACAGTGGAACATCAAGCTAAATATGCAAATGTCCTAAGAATGAGACAAATGCTGAGTTATAAGTCATAACATTCGGAACGAGAACCACTAAGAAAACATGTCACTATTTTTGATGTATAGATGTTGACTAATAAAGAATAGAAAAATATGTTCATAAAAGCAGTATAAAATTTCACGAAGTGTTCCAACGAGTTTTGGTCCAAGCAGGGAGTTGTTAAGATTGTATCTTGGTTACGAAATAAGCGAGTGAGATTTTAAAAGTAGGCTTAAACATTTGTGAATACTGCCGTCAAATTTTGCAACATCTCACTACCCTTTAACAAAATGTAGTCGTCTGTAGAGTTCATATGCAAATTGTATCGTCTTGGTACATGCGGTCAGAGCCATACTGTTATTGTTCTGTGGAAAATGTTGAACTATTATAATGAATGCAAAACACAAATAGGTATCTTCGTGGAATAACTCAGCATTGGCCCTGTTCGCTTGAATTTTGTGCATTCTGCAATGCTGGAATTTTGTAAGTATCATTTTTGAAGGTTTCCTTCTGAAGTTAATTTTAAAGAAAAGAGGTACCGGTTTCGCGAGTAATGCCAACGATGTCAACTATTTTTAGCATCCCTGGGTTTTGAAACAGCTGACAAAGGAATGTCTTTGTTGGATCCGGAGCGACAGATAATCTAGACCGACTGACCTTAATTAAGAAGTAGTCATCGTCTGCTTCCAGCATATGTTGATATCATCATGGACAATAAACTTTATTTTCGGAAATAAGATTGGTTACATATATACAACATGTTATTCACAAAGTAATAATTGATCAAAGTTTCTTTATTGATAACATTTAAACTTAGGCCTAACGTTTAGATAGGCCTCTTTTTAAGTTACTGCAGAAATACTTATCATTGACTATGCAGTAGGTTTAGGATCCATTGTTTACTAGCTAGGCTAGCACTGTAGTTATACACATCCCTCAGTATGGGTTGATATTGGGATTGCCGTACGAGGGTTGTTATAGATTAGGTGCAATTCCTATGTTTTTTTCAAATTCACACATAGAAAATTGATTATTGAAAAATAACTTATTTTTTGGATGTTCTTATATCAATTAGTCTAAATAATACACTTTTCCACAAAAAAAAATTCCTGAATTTTTACCTACTTAGCACAACTACAGAATAAAGTTCTCCGAGATCTATGTACAAAAACAAATAAATAAAACATCAAGAAATGTTTAGATTATATCATTTATAAGCATTATCTTAATTTGTTCCTGTAATAATATAAAACGTATTACCCCTGTTTAAATGTTAAAGCCCTAATGGCAGTAATTTAAACTTTGACCATACTCTGGAGAGCTCAGATGATTTTTACGAAAAGAAAAGTAGTACAAAATACTGCGATAAAAGTAACTAACATCACCTTTAAAACAGTTTTTGAAGACATGGATGGGCTTCAAACATCGATTCTAATCATTGTGGCTGAAAAAAAAGAAGGTAAAATGGTTTTGTTTTCATAAAGATCTTAAAACTGAGATTTTCCTATACTTTTATATAGCACCTCACTTAAAACAGTACAGGAGGGTATAGGATTCTGTAGTACATACAGCCAGCCATCACCAACGACAGCCATACTAACATGGCTGGTACCAGTCCGATGGTACTGTGGGCAGTACTAGGCTAGCAGTAGGCCTTATCCAAATTAAAATCAATTATTTTTTCAAAACCTAAATTTTGATGTGAAAAACATGCATAGCTACATTTGATATTTTATAGTAAGTAGACCTAGCATTGTAACTTAATACACCATGTCCCCCTCCTCTTCTCTCTCTCTCCTGCAACTTTTGTTGTTCCCACAACTCACTTGATCTCACCCTCATCTGCATCTGTAAGAGATCATACTTGGAGGGGCAAAACATGACGGGGGGGAGGGGGGGGGGTGGAGTGGCAAAAATTAACATCCATATATAATTCACACATGTTTGTATTCTTTATTGGGTTAAGTATGAAATGCAGGCTTTGCTGCCCACAGCCAGTTATATACCTCATAGTGAATCTGTATTCTATAGTTTTACCTCTATTGCAAAAGACAATATTTAGCAAATCTGTGCGGGAGGGGGGGGGGGCGATTTAGCACTCCTTGCCTCAATATGGCAAGCCGCCAATGCTCACTATCATTATTTATATGGCATGTCATGTTATTCTTTAAGAAAAGTTAACTGAAAGATTTTTGTATTCTTGGCCATGTCCCAAGCAATATTTAGCTGGGACAGACATTCATAATGTAGCAAAGGACTGAATTTGTAGAGGAAAAATAAATTGTAAATTTATATAAAAATTTAATGTAGTTGCAGTACCTGATATGTAGTATACCTGCAAGTATATCACAGGTACAGTAGTATATTTACCTAGTAAAAAGTACATATCATAGTGCTATGAGAGGGGACAGGTACGTCACAAGATCTAGGGCAACTGACCCCGGGCTCAAAAATATATGAAAACCCATGCCTCACAATGGCCAAAATAATATGAATATTCAGATAGCTGAATTAGGCCATCATAAAAAAAATGCATTTTTGCTGTAACCCTATCTACCCAACAAAATTAATACCCACTGAATTATTTTTTTGATTTTTGGTCTGAATGGTAGTGCTTTAGTTTATACAACAAGGGTTCTTAATTAAAAATTTTGAAGGGCTGTGGGCCAATTGTGTAGCAAAACCAGTGTCATGTGACAAATAAAACCTGTCAAAACAATCCCTGAATAGAAACAAGTTAAGAGCGTGCGCAATTAGAAGGATGTATGTCAGATGTCAGCGGTTCTCTTATCCACCTTCCTTTGACAAGCTGCGAGCCCAATTTATAGCGGAACTAAAGACAACATTTTATTTGATAAGCCACAATGTTTTAGTGAGCTGATCTGCCGAGGAAAAAAGCCAAAACAAACAAGTTTTTTGCAATTTTTTCCGATCTCATACGGATTGATCTTACATGCAATGCACTGTATTGCATTATATAATAACTATTGTTCGCTGGTCAGATTGGATTGCCAGGCGGGCCTGGTAATCAGTGGTATGCAAAGTATAAAAAAATCTTGAATTTGGCCCAAAATAATAATTTGCCTTCCTGCACCTAGGCCTACCCATTTTTTTTTTGTTTGGCTGAAGCCTGTTGCAGCAAACCAACATTTTTTTAAGGACTGCCTTAGACCTTTTTTTTTTGTCTTTAAAATCTTTGGAAAAATGAGGGGACCCAAAATTTTAGTTTGTTCCGGGGCTTTGTGAGTCTCTCGGCAGCCCTGTATATCACTGAAGACAAATTGCGAGTCGTAGGAAGGGGGGGGAGGCAGGTGCCCCCTGAGTGGATTTCACTTTTTGGTTGCATGCTTTCTGTCCTGTTGGGATGAAATTTTTAGCATCAAATTGATATTGTGGTACAAATTTTCCCAAAACTGTCCAAAAATTCCCCCAAATTTGCCACAATTTTCCAAAATTTGGCCACAATTGCTGAAAACTTGCCTAAAATTTCTAAAAACTAGCCTAAATTTCCTAAAAATGTAGATAATGTCCTGAAAATTAAGGAAATGTCCTGGAAATTGAAGGGGATTTCCCAATTAGCAGCAACTTTTGATGGAAACTTAATTTACCAGTAAATTTTTTCCATGAATCACGGGAAATTTTTAATGTTTGTGACCCCACTAAGAGGTGACCCTTCCTAAGCCGTGCACAGAATTTAATATTCCCATGAATTAAAACAAAAAACACACACACCTAGATCACTTCTTGGCCGAGAGCTTTAAATTTAAGCAAGATTTAAAGACTGCTGTACAGTTAGAATTTGATTTTCTGTCAGTTTCGTGTCAGATATGTCACTGGATGTTAATATATGTGCTTGCAAACAGGGGGTTTCAACTTTGCTGTTGCAGTGGCGCTGTAAACTGGGGCCAAGAACCTTGTCTCCCCCCACTCCCCAAAATAGTAATAATTATAATAATAATGATAACAATAATAATAATAATAATAATAATAATAATGATAATAATAATAATAATAATAATAATAATAATAATAATAATGATATCAAAAATGAAAAAATAAAAATAATGATAGTAATGATAATAATAATAATAATAATAATAATAATAATAATAATAATAATATAATGATAATAATAATAATAGTAATAATAATAATAGTAATAATAATAATGAAAGAAATAATAATAATATAATAATAATAGTAATTATAATAATAATAATAATGATGATAATAATAATAATAATAATAATAATAAAATAATAATAATAATGATAAGAAGAATGATAATAATAATAATAATGATAATAATAATAATAATAATAATAATGAAAATAATGATAATAATAATAATAGTAATAATAATAATGAAAATAATGATAATAATAATGATAGTGATGATGTTGATGTTGATCTCTTTTTGGAAAACAGAAGAAATAGTTTAAAGCAAAATCACAACAAATATATCAAGGTGAATTTTTCTTATCATGGTTTATCCCCCTCTCCCCTCACCTTCCTCCATTTGAAACTTTTCCTGTAGCATTGTGTGTTGTTTACCAAAAATCATTATTCCCAAGTGGTACGAATAATCATCTGTATGTTCGGTCCAAGAGGCACATCAGAATACCAATAATATAACAGAATACCAATAATCAATTCTGTGCCTCAGTCAAAATAGAACCTCATAAAACCCCTATCACGATATCCAGTCTAATTTTATAAAGGAATAAAGAAGCAACTGTTTCCTCTGATAATAGTTTTACTCTTTGGCTTTAAAGATTGACCATAACTGTGTATGCCCATCCTTCACAGTGAACTTAAATCTATTGATGTTTTCAAGTTCTAATCCTTTGTGAAAACACTCAAGAGGCCTGAGGGCCTGGGTGGTGAAGCGCATCAGAAATTAAAGTAGGACTTGCTTTGTTTGCCCAGTTTGCCCAACCCCTTGTGTGGTATCCATGCTAGCCTGACCTCTCTTCAATCAGGGACTTGTTAAGAGTTCATTCTTAATGTGTTTTTAAAAGGCATGCATTAAAGGGATGTAAAGGAGAACATGTATGTCTGAAGTAGCAGTTGGATGATATTAAAACTCAGTCTCTAAAAGTGGTAACGGTGTGCAGCCTATCAACCAAAAACCATACCCACAGTATGTCATAATTTTTGGTCCTGCATTATGAAATGATTTCATTATTATATGCGCAGTGTGAAACTGAAAGAAGTCAATTTTGATACCTGCAGTATCGAGTATTTAATGAAAATATTGTAAAAAAAATCCAGTAGTGCAACTCACATCTCTTTTCCCAATACTCGTGTTTCCCTCAAACAGGGTACAAACCAAACATTGTGTCTTTTCCAAGCCCACTAATCGGCATACCTTTTTAGATTACAATAGCTACCACCCCTTCATGTTAAGAAATCCTATTGTGTTTAGCCAACTCCTTTGCTACAGGCGTATCTGTTCAGACCACCACGACTTCACACTGGTAGAACATTTTGTACGCTGCAATCACCCCTACAAACTCATCAAATATGCCTTCAAAAATGCTCAGGGACTGTCTCCTTAAATACAAACCCAAAGTGAAATCTAATAAAATACCCTTTGTACTCACCCACAATGAACCCTTTAGACCCTTTTCTCGAATCTGTTTAAAAAAATGGGTTTTACTCAGTATAGATGAGCAAAATCAGGATATGTTTTCCCCACCCACCTGTTATTGCCAGGAGACAACCCCCAAACTTACATAAAGTTCTGGTAAGAGATAAACTCAATGTTCCCAAACCCCCAGCCCCAGGCAAGCGATAGCCAGAGGGGGCCTGGGGCCTAGGCCCCTCCCTTTGCAAAAAAAAAAAAAAAAAAAAAAAAAAGGTTTTTAGCTCACTACGGAAATACCTTTAAAAGAAGGAATTTTCTTCCCAAGTAACACTCGAGATCTAATCTAAACACTAGTAATGAACTATATAGAGACTGGACATAAAAACTTTCAACATCGAAACCCATTACATACGTTTCTTCACGAACATGTATGACGTGATACAGACCGACAGTAGGCTTTTGGTGTAGTAAATCGCGTATATCCTACTAACGTATGCTGTGCTCTGTGAGTGGACCACTACTACGCTCTGCAGCAAAAAATAATTTCAAATTACACAATCGGAATCAACAGGAAGGTAAGATTTTTAATCATTATATGAACTTATGTCTTATTCATGAGAGAAATGCGCTCTTAAGAGATGCAATAACGTGCAAAACTGGTGAACTTTCTGCACGCTCAAGAACTTTAATGAAAGTGTCCAATCACATTCACTGTGCCTACCAATCACATTAACGGATGTGTATTGTGCGGGAGTACATTAAGTGACAACTCGAGACTCGCCGACAATAATAACGTATTAACGATAAAGCATGCATTTTCAATGCAATCTTTTGTATTTTCCTTACCCCTTCCCAATGTGGGTGAAATTTGGTTCCTCAGGGCGTCGGACGCTTATAAAAATTTGAGGCCAGAGCCAGTAGTTATTGACGGCCTGCAGGCGCGGATCCAGAGGGGCGCGCACCGCGCTCAGGAAGAATATTCTGTATAAAGAACGCATTTATTCAGGGCCTTTTAGAAATCTGAAGTGGGGCCATTTATCAAAGGGATCTTTCCAGTTTCCATCTCTTTCATGTAGAAGTTTTAGAAAAGCAACAAAAAACGTTATCGGCTCAAAAATATGTTGAGCGGGAGGGGGAAGGAGGGGAACAACTTTACATTGACCAAAATCTAATTATGGAGAAACAGTAATTTGGTGCCTTTGTAATAGTAATAAAAAGGGACCTTTACTAAGGGGTCAAAATACTTTAGTGGGGCCGCTGGGAGGGGGTCGTGGCCCACACTTAGTAGGCCTAGTTAAAACGACCCTGATGTTTTATAGAAAGGATTTTCTGTTAATTGGCTTTAATAATTGTGATTTCTCACAAAACAATCACAATGCTAATTTGGACGTATTTTCTATGTATTTACTTGTCCCGTCCATCAGTCCATGTACACTGTCCTCACTCTGTGGTCAAGTGCATTCAGTAAATCACATAGAGGATGCATAGGCGATATGGGATATCCAGATCCCGTTTAAAACAATATTTTAGTACCTTTGCGATTCCCCCATGGCTGACAATAAGCTCATTTAAAAGAAAAAAAAATGATTTGAATGGTACAAAGAACCATACAGGTTACCACACAATGTGTTCTAACAATAGGCTTTAGATACCTATTACTTTTCAAATTTCTTACAAAACAATGTTTTTCCTCTTTATGGTCATTTTGTACGTGTTTAATTTGACTTGTAAAATAATCAGAGGGCGCTGTGGGTGACAATTGTATTCCCCTTGAGGGCATAATTTGGCATGTTATGTTATTCTTTGTTCATTGAAAATTGTTATTGCAAACTTTTATTTTTAGCATACCATGCTTACCATCCACTAATTTTGAGAGACATAAACCGTGTACAAGTCACTTCCTTTGTTATTGAGTTTTGTTTTTATTTCTAAGGAAAAATGCCAGAACAAGGGGACTTAAATCGTTCATTTCGTCATTGGAGAGGGTAAAGGAACCTTCATCAGGGGAAACTGACTAAAATTGAAGAAAATATTGTCACTTTCTCCCATTTTGGGAGGGCAGTTCCTGCAAGGCTAGGGGGCGTTTTTCAAAAATTTCCTCCATATACGTTACACGCCAACCCATGGTGGTGCGTAGGTAGCGCAGTTACAATAGGGCAAACTTCACCAAGGGCTGATGGTCTAGGCCCCCCCGTTAAAAAAATCCTGGCTACGCGCCTGGCCCCAGGGTAATATTAGGTGTGATAAACCCCGGTGTAGAATATGCGTTCACATGAAAACCAATGACATCATTTCCCTCAGCCCCTCGGGACACTCTTTCAGACCTGGCCCCTTCACTTGTGATAGTTCCCATGTCATTTACCTTTTAACCTGCTCCCTTTGCCCCAATACATGGGTCAAACTTCTACCCCCATTTGTGCACAGTTTAATAATCACAAAAGCAGTATCCGCCTCAAAAGAGCTGCCTGTCCATTGAGGGAACAATTTAATCTCCCTTCCCATAGTATTCATTGCTGCGGGTGCCATAATCCGGGAAATCTCAAAGAACATAAAGAAAGAATCCTAACAGAAACCCAACTTATCCTCAAAATTGCCTTCCACATACACGGTTAAAAAAACCCATAGCTTTTCTCTTAAGTTTCAATTTTTGTAAGTAGTTTCAAGTTAGTTATTTCGCTCTTGCTGTTTTGCACCTAATGAAGGACCAGGGAGTCCCAAAGTTTGTTGTTTTTTATCATATATTTTTCGTTGGGTATTGACATTGCTAGCAGCTATTTTCATTCATATATATATTCCAACACGCGGATCCTACAGTTTATATATAAATATATATGTATATATATATATATATATGTATATATATATATATATATATATATATATATATATATATATATATATATATATATATATATATATATATATATATATATATATATATATATATATATATAATATATATATATATGTATATATATATATATATATTTTGCAATATTCAATTTATTTTTTTATATATATATATATATATATATATATATATATATATATATATATATATATATATATATATATATATATATATATATATATATATATATATATATATATTTATATATATATATATATATAGATATATATATATATATATATATATATATATATATATGTATGTATATATATATATATATATACATACATATATATACGTACATGCATACATACATACATACATACATACTTTACTAACTCTGAGCGTCTTAAGTTCTTTACTAACTCTGGGCATCTTAAGTTCTTTACTAACTCTGTAGAAATGACTGAAATGAATACTAGTTGTGATGTCATAGCCTCAGATTCCCCAATGTGTTCTATCATGTTTTGAAGACACAACCTAATTCCATAGTAGACGTAGTACACTATTCATTTTGTGTCTTTTTAAGTCCTCTTTTACACAAGGTAAACTTGCTTGATTCCTGTATGGAACCTTTAACTATGCACCCTCATACCTCTTTAAAATTTCTCTTGGCCAACAAACTGACCAACAGTTATTTTCTTTTAAATCCCATGCCTCCCATGCATGTTTTTTTTTATCTTCCCCACTCAAGTAACAAAACCTTTTGTTCATGGACTTAACCTTTCACATACTGTGAACACAATTGACCTCAAAATAAACTGAAAAAAATATTTGACTGGGGTAATAATACCCTTGTTAAAATTTAACCAGGTGTACCTTAAGGATATACCCATGAAAAAACAACAACCTATAACAGATTATCCTTATTGATGGGGTTATTTGAAGCCCCTTGTTTGGAAATGAAAAGCAAGATGAAGAAGAATTGTCTACCTACTGTGGTGTAGCGGTTATCATACATGTTTACAGACCACGAGGCCCTGGGTTCAAGCCTGGGTTGGGTAGACACGCCAGTGCACCACAAGTGGTTATCAAAGGCCGTGGACATTGACTTGGTTGTCGATGTTATGTCTGTTCGTATGTCGTACTTGTGTTCTCGCCAGGGTCGTATTAAGCATTTCGTGATACCATTGTTACTATCATAACCGAATACGCAGGCGACGACCCCGTCATTGTAATTGTGTGTTCACTCGTCGTGGTCATCGTCGAATTAGGGTATGGAATTGAAGTTGTTTAAGAGGGCTTCTCGAAGGTCAAACGTCACGTGCATACTCTGCATATTTAATAAGATACAATGGGTTCACTACCTGTAATATACCTATCTTATCCATTAATAAGATACAATGGGTTCACTAACTGATATATCTGTCTGTATCCATTAATAAGATACAATGGGTTCACTAACCGTGATATATCTATCTGTATTCATTAATAAGATACAATGGGTTCACTACCTGTGCTATACCTATCTGTATCCATTAATAAGATACAATGGGTTCACTACCTGTGATATATCTATCTGTATCCATTAATAAGATGCAATGGGTTCACTATCTGTGATATACCTATCTGTATCATTAATAAGATACAATGGGTTCACTACCTGTAATATACCTATCTGTATCCATTAATAAGATACAATGGGTTCACTACCTGTGATATATCTATCTGTATCCATTAATAAGATACAATGGGTTCACTACCTGTGATATATCTATCTGTATCCATTAATAAGATGCAATGGGTTCACTATCTGTGATATACCTATCTGTATCCATCAAACCAAGCAGTAGAAAATTGAGTACCAGGATGGAAAGTTGGTGGTTTTATCATTAAATATAGAACAAGAAAATGAGATATTTACACTTCTATTTTAAGTCCAGTAAGAGGTTGGAATTCGGTTACTGTTAAAATTTTCAAGAGGTAACTGTTTTTTCAGTATGATAAGGAATATCATCGTGATATTTTTTGTTTCTTTTTGAAGGTGCCTATATTTGGTACCTACGGTGCAATCTGGAGTATCTGTGGTAAGTTCAATAATTTCATGCTTTACTTTAAATGTTTACATCTGAAAAAAACAGTTACTGTAGCTGTGAAGTTAAAGTTTGTGAAACTTTTCTTCATGTGACACTTTTCATACCAAATTATCTTCCAGAAGGAAGGGCAGGGAGGGGTGATGCCATGATTCTGAACACATGCACACATTCAAAAGCAGGCCAGAGGGTGGGGGAGGGGGGTAAAAAAAAAGACAATAAATTTTGCTGAAGCTAAAGGCAAGCAATCTAAAGTGCGTGAGGTCCAGGGGCTTTGTGGGGGCCAGGGGCCTTGTGGGGGTCAGGGGAAAAGCCTTTTGGCCCAGTAAGCTCTGCAATTGTAGGCAATCCTAAGGACAAAGTCATGGCTAAAAACACAGTGAACTTGCCCCTCTCCCCTAAAGGGTGTAAGTTCCAAGCACTGTGTGGGGCCAGGGGAAAAGCCTTGGTGAGGGTCCAAAGGATAAGCTCTGTGATTTTAGGCATTCCTGAGGATTAGATTCATGCCTGAAAAAGCAGTCAATTTGCCGGGCTCCACCTGTTCCGCCGCCAGTGCTATATACTTTTCATTTGAATTCAGCAAAATTGACATGCAAAATGGCATCTCCCTGCAGTAATGATAATACAGTTGCCTCTATTTAAATATTTACATATTGGAAAGCACCACTTCGCCCGTAGACTGTTCTAACATGTGTGTTGTATAGCGAGGCAAACACCTGAAGGCTGAAATCATGGAAGTAGAAGAAAATTTATAAACAAAATGCACAATATCTGATGTAAAATGAACTTGGAACATGCAACAGACCATCATCTAAAATACACACAAGATTATTCTAGCCTTGAGGGGAGAGAACGCGAATAAAGTTATCTGGACGGTGTTCTCACTTGATCCGAAATCCTGATCCCCGTGAGGATGACCTTACTACAATAGCAAACAGACCTTGTGGGGTGTGAGGTCATGATCAGACCTTGGCACTGTAAGGCGATCTGATCTTGAGGCACAAGCAAGATGCATGCGGGATCATGTTTACAAAAAGCATGTTATATTTACGGGAAGCTTGATTGCAGATTACTGATTGGCGCTCACACACTGCTTTTAGAAATTTATCCGCGGATCAGATCCCTTGCACTGGAACTTGATCCTACCCTTGAATAGGATCATTATATCCAGTGATTGTTCTCACAGCAAACAAAATTGGGAATCTGATGGCCTGCACTGTGTCTGACCAGAGAAGCGACACTTCCCTCGTCTGCCCTTACAGAAAACCTAGTTGGCCGCAAGCTTGCAATAACCTAACAATTTTTCGCTTGCGCAAACTTGCTGCAGCTTTGCAGCAAGCTTGCAGCAACCTTGTGGCAACCTTGCGGCAACCTTGGGGCAAGCTTGCAGCAACCTTGCGGCAACCTTGCAGCAACCTTGCAAGCTTGCAGCAAGCTTGCTGGCAAGCTTGCAGCAACCTTGCGGCAAGCTTGCAGCACCTGGCGGCAAGCTTCAGCAGCAACCTTTTGCAAGCTTGCAGCAACCTTTATGCAAAGCTTGCAGCAGGCTAGTATGTGGGACAAATGCAAACTTATTAGCTTGCGCAAGGTAGAATGTTAGTTTGCTCAAGCAAGAAAGCTTGCATTTGTCCCAAATACAAGCTTGCTGCAAAGTTGCAGCAGGTTGCAGTTTGTGCAAGCTATAAATGTTACCTAGTCACAAACTTACTGCAAGCTAGTTTTTTCTGTAAGGGTGACCACTAGCTTGCACTTAAATGAAAACATGTCACTGTTTCATTCTGGATTCTGTGTCTGCTATTTTATAGGAGCGCTTTGTCAAAAAGTGGCTGTTTTTTTCTTCTGGAAATTTATGCAAATTTGAAGTAGCAGAGGTGGTCTCTGATTAATACTTGTGTTGTTGAAGAAAACAAAATTACTCATTAGGAAATTAGGATATGAGCAGAAAGACCAGTGGCGTTGCCAGGATTTGTCATGGGGGAGGAGGAGAGTGGAAACTTTGTCTCATGAGGGGAGGGGGGACAAAAGCCTATAAATAGGGCAAAATATGTCACTTTCCAAAATTTCTAATTTCTGGGGAGCAAGTGGGGGTAAAGCAATCTCGTGGGGGGAAAATTCCTCTTATGCCCCACATAGCGCCTTCACTGGTGAAGACATGTCTCCCAGAAAGGGAACCTCAAAGCCATATACGTACCTAGATCTTAAAAAAATATACTTATCTGAGGCAGGAATGATACTTTAATTTTTGAAGAGGTGGGGGGGGGAGGGTGGAGGTGGGGTGGTCGCAAGCCTGGGTATGTGCACTAGTGTTTCTTATCATAGTGATTGACTATCAAATGGCACACACTTATTGACAAATAACCAAAAAATGTACCAAATTAGAGTCATTTGTAAGGAATTGAGAGATCCTACCTACTTCAATCAAATTCACCCACTCAATATTTAACAAGTTCCTGATGCTCCTGATTGCTATTATCAGCACGATTACAATGGTGGTTGTTTTTGCTTTCTGATTTTGAAAACATTTGTTTGTTTTCTTGTGATAAGGATCAATTGATCTCAAAGTGGTCAATGCTTTAGAAGGTAAATAAACAAACAACAAAATAAACAAGAAAACATCAAATAAACACCTGGTGACTTAGGATGATTAACCTCTTAGCCAGGTTGTGAGATGTTAAACAGGGTGTTAAGTCAAAACCTAGCTGTCAAGCCAAATAAAATGGAATTTGTGGTTTCATTTACCCAATGAACTTTAAGTGACATGGGTGGGATTTGTATACTGAAATAAAGTGGGTGCAAAATCAAATTTGCCAGCCAAAAGTGTATGTGTGGGGGTGGGGGGTGGAGGGTGTATGGGGGTGGGAGGGTGTATGGGGGAAGGGGAATGAACAAAATTATGTCGCGATAGAAAAATGACCATACAAAAGATATAAAATCTTAAGATGAAAAATTTGGGGGCTATGGCTATGACATCACAACTAGTCTGATTTCAGTTGTTCTACACAAATGATACCAAACTTTAATCTTAAATATCTCCTTAACGGAATAAGATTTTGCAATGCTTTCTTCACTAATTTGTTTCTTTTGAAGTCCTCTTCATATAAGATAGACATGCTGAACTAATCCTTTAACAGAATAAGATTTTTGAATGCTTGCTTCACCATTTTGTTTCTTTTGAAGTCCTCTTTCATATAAGATAAACATGCTGACCACTGAACTAATCCTTTAACTATAAAAATTTTTTTTATTTTCTTGGATTTCATAATAACTGTTCATACACTAATTAGAACTAATCCCCTTATAAGAGATTAGTGCAGGGGTCAAGCAAGTCTATCTTATATGAAAGAGGACTTCAAAGAAACAAAATGGTGAAAAAAACATTCACAAATCTTACTCCATTAAATAGTAATCTAAACAAAACCCATGTAGACAGTGTTGAATAACCATTATGTGACTTAATCTAGTGGGTGGATGTGCAGTATTTGTTTGTGTTTTATTGCCAAGATAATCAATATTTCCTGTGAACGGTATTTGTTCCTTGTGACATCTTTGTCAGGTTATGTAACTTTGAGTTCACTGGCCTAGCATATAGATGATCAATGAATTTGTACTATGTCATGCTTGGTGAATAGCTTGGCGGTTATTCACCTGGCTATTCTTGGAACAAGCACTTCCTGAAAGTTGAAGGAGACCCAATTGTGGTGCAAGTGGACTGGAGAGTGTCCATATTCAATTTGTGCTAGCTGAAATTCTGCTGTGCATTGGTAACAGAAGAAGGGGTGAGGGCAGGGGGAATGGTCCCCTCACTTTTCAGATTTTCCCCTTACCTTATTAAAGTTAGAGCAAATAAAACCTATGCTTTTTTAGGAATTTTATGATCCAAATTCAGAAGCTTGCATTGCCAGCTTGGCGTTATAGTCCATTACACGGCGATATGAGGTTGTGTTTCCAATCATGGAAAGATATTACTTAACAAAACAAAAAAGTTCAAGTTTGAAGGAAAGAAGTTTGTTTTGTAGGCTTGCAATCAATATTTTGGGAGCCGCAGGTACTATATTTCCCCCTCCCACCCTACTTCTGGAATGGTGTCCGCCCACTTGTCCAAAGGCCCATTAGCCAGAAAATTTAGTTCAAAATAGAGGTCCACTACTTCAAAGGGTTTAATAGTCTGAAAGAAAAGGCCCACTAGTCCGAAGGTCCGATAGTCCAAAGGTTCACTAGTCTGAAGGGTCACTAGTCTGAATGACCGATTGTCTGAAGTTTAGGGTTAAGGTTAGGGTGCACCATCGGACTATCGGGCCTTTGTGGACTATTGGACCTTCGGACTAGTGAACCTTTGGACTTGTGAACCTTCTGACCTTTGAACTAGTTGGCCTTTTCTTTCGGACTATTGAGCCTTTCGGACTATTGGGCCTTCAAACCACTGAGCTGGCATCTCTGGAATAACCCTGTGTCCTCTGATTATTTAGGGAAATGGGATCAGAGACATAGAAAGTGGGGGGGGGGGAGGGGAGGAAGCAAGCTTCCTTCTTTGAGAGGATTTCACTTGCCTGGTTACATGCTTTCTGCCGGTTGGGAGGCAGAATTTGGAAAATTGTAACACTAAATGGAAACAAATTTGATCAAATTATTGGAAATATTGACCAGTAAAATGTGGCAACATTTCCTGAAAAGTAGAAGAAAATTAAAAAACGAAGAAAAATTTCCAAAAATTAAAGAAAATTTCCTGAAAAGTGAATTTCCCAAAAAGTGAAGAAATTATCCCATAAATTGTAGAAAGCTTCCCGAAAATGAAAGAAATTTCCCAAAAATTTCCGATTTGTAGCAATGTTTCATGGAAATGTTAGTTTACCAGTGCAATTTTTCTCCTTGTAACTGGGTAATTTTGGAGGCTCTTACAACCTCCTTCCCCCCCCCTCCTCTTCCTGAGAGGTCACCCTTAGTAGCACAGAACTAATTAGGTATTTGGTTAGTTCCACAGAAACAAGGACATAAAGCATGAAAATTGAAAATGATTTGATGGAGCAAATTAATTTCTATGTGAATTTTCATGATCAAAATTAATTTTTCAAAATTTTTAAATATTTATGCAAAATAAATGCTGCCTTCTATAAACTACCAAGCAATACAAATGGTAAATTTTTTGAGGTCATCTTTTGCCAAAGTTTCACCAATACTTTGTTCATGGTGTACATACCTTTTAGATTGAATGTGTTTTAGTGGTTATTAGGTACATATAATTGCATCTCCTGATGCATGCATATAATATACATATTTATGCAGTAGTAGACTCAATGACTGGATTTTTGAAGCAATGTTTGAGAAAAATTGTCAATGTAACACTTAATCACACTTTTCAGAAAAGTTTCTAAAACTTTAAGTAGAGATGAAGTAAAAAAGATATACTTCAAATCCTCTTCATTCAGACTGACTTCTATATATCATTGGTACCCAATAAATAAGATTTAATTCATTTTCAAACACATGGGAAAATAAACATGTAACACCCTTAACAAATTGTGTGACGGGTGTTACATACATTGCACAAAATGCCGTATGCAATACACGGAAAGCAAATGACATTCAAACCTGAAAGAAATTTACAAAGTTCAGTACATTAATTTATATTTCTAAGCCTTTAAAACCTTGTGTTAAGTATTTAAAATGTTCCTAGATGTGCCGATTATATGGTTTGGGGAACTGCCATTGTAACACCCGTCACATGTTGAAAGAAAAATTGCTATAACTCTTTACAGGGATGGTGTACACAAGCAATACTTCAAATGCACTTTGTACATGTTGATATATTTATGTCAATTTTATTCTGTCAATCAAATCACTTACATTTACAAACCTCTGATACAAAACAAAATGTGTATAAACACCTGTTACAAATCATGTGACAGGTGTTACCTACAAAGTAAAAGATGCATTGCGCAATGCATAGAAGGTCAACGACATCCTTAATGTTAGGAGTGATGTAAATTAAAAAACTTTATTTATCGCAATGGGTATTTAAACCTGATTTTTGGTACCTTTCATTGAAAGTACAGTATGTGAACTTCATAGTGTGGTGTGACAACGCCTTCCAGAACATGGTGTTCGTTACCATTAGTGATATCATTCCCCAAAAGACATATATACACAGTGATCCTTTGCATTTTCATACTGTTTTACTTGTATTGAATGTTTATTTTGTGCAGTAGAAATAAAAATACATCCCAAATAGATTATTTTAACTGATTGAAGGGTAAAAATCAAAACTGATCAATAGAAATTTCAAACACTGTAACACTCGTCACGTGTAATGTAACACCAGTCAACAATTATTTTAGTGCCAAAACTTACAGATTGTTGAATTCCTTAGCCTTTATAATGCTTTATTAGAATAAAGTTTCAACTTATATTTGATGATTAAAAGTTGCTATTTGCTTTTTCTAACTTCACAGAGTTTTACATATATTCATTGATTAAAAAAAACCTACATTATATCTGTTTTTATGTAACACCCGTCACGCACGTTTGCACGCCTCAGTCTCATCTGTTGTAGAATTTGTCTGACTTTTGAGTGAAGTATAATCTTATATAGTATACTTAAGGGTGGTACTGCATTGGAATAATAACAGTTACTATTTGAGATAAATTATTCTGAAGTTTAGAAATTGTCTCTGAATCATAACACCTGTCACACAGAATTGACCATTAACGCCAGCCCAAAATAGGAACCCCCACGGAAAAGGCTAATAACAATATTTCCAATAGGTCACATTTCAGTAGACAAGAAGCTGAGAAGTTGAACATTTTAGGAATGCTTGAGAATGGATAGGTCTTGACTATGCATATCCAAACTTGACGAGATTTGTTTCAGAAAAAGTTTCATGGGGAACTATTTTACCATGGACCCACACCAAAATTTGAGTTATTTGGTGAGGTAACAACTCTTCACTTCAGCCTAAAAAAAAGGTCAAAACATCTGGAAACCGCCTATTGAACGTACCCTCATCCAAAAGATATTAAATAGTACTTTTCGGAAAACATCACGAAATATCCCAAATCTTTTGCGTTCTGTTATGAAAAGATCTCTGAACTTGACTTTTTTTGCTTAGGCTTCAATGGGACAAACGATTAGTTCCATGCTACCCCTTCCTATGCCTGGATGAGCCTCATGGGTGTATGTGAACTAAATGTATGATATCGCAGACCCCTAGCTTGATTTAAAGGATTAGTTCAGTGGTCAATAAGTGCATCTTATATGAAAGAGGACTTCGAAAGAAACAAAATGGGGAAGAAAGCATTACAAAATCTGATTCAGTTAGGGAGATATTTAAGTTTAAAGTTTGGTATCATTTGTGTAGAAATGACTGAAATCAGACTAGTTGTGATGCCATAGCCTCAGATTCTTTGAAGTCTTGATGTATTCTATCATATTTTGTCCTTCGATTTTGTGGCTTAAAATCCATGGGATATGTCAAAAAAGTAGTAAAACTGAATCTAGGAAGGGTATTTATAATATACCACCTCAAGGAAGTTTGAGGATAAATAATCTTAATAGTGAAAAAATTAAATAAACTTTCTTTAACATACATAAAGACTTTGAGGAATCTTAGGCTGTGACATCACAACTAATCTGATTTCAGTAGTTTCTACAAAAATTATACCAAACTTGAAACTTGAATATCTCCTTTACAGAAAAAGATTTGTGAATGCTCTCTTCACCATTCTGTTTCTTTTGAAGTCCTCTTTCATCGAAGATGAGCTTGCTTGACCACTGAACTAAACCTTTAAAAAGGGGCAGGGTGATAGACTTGTTAAGGGGCACATTAATGCGTGCGCGAAGCGATGTATTGGCGTGGAGTCCAGGGTCCCCTTAAGGCTCAAGCCCGTGGTAAAGAAGCTCTGGGATTTAAGCTACAATCATGCATCTCAGAATGAAGCTATTGTGATTGATAAGGACCAGTCATTAGCCAAACAGGACAATTGCTTACCATGCTATCATTCCGTGTTCTGTATCCATGTAAGGTAATCATTTATGAGGCTCATTAAGATAGTTAAGATAAAAAATATAAAAAAAAACCTATAAAAGAAAAATGTAATACTTTTTTTCTGATAAGGGGAAGGGCGAACCCCCAGGGAGGGGAACAGCAAAGATAGGAGTCTGATTATGCATGATATGTCACAAATTTGTATGGCATTCTCCAATATTGACACACCTCAAATCAAATCAGGCCCATAGCCAGATGGGGTTTGTCCGAGCAAACGAACCCCTTTTTGTTGAGTATTTAGCCCTTTTAATTCCAGAAAAATAATAAGCACCCACAATTTCAAGATTTTTTGCCTTTTTGTACGAAAAAATGAACCCCCTTTCAAAATCCTGGCTGTAAGCCTGCAAATCTATTCATTAATTTATCTCTGAATTACCAATTTGTTTGAAAAATTCTGTAAATATTTTGTTAAGCTGCTCCTAGTTGAGTGACTTTTGGATTCAGTTTAAGAATTTCTGTGAAAAACCAAAAAGATCAGTGAATCATTGTTGAATTATTTATAGGTAAGAAAAGGAAGAGAAGTCAATATTTGCTGCATGATTCAGGAAATGAATATTCAACTCCAGTTCCATTTGTTTTCCAGATTTTAAACTTGGAGATTATATACTGCAGTTGAAGGATTAGTTCAGTGGTCAAGCATGTGCATCTTATATGAAAGAGGACTTAAAAAGAAACAAAATAGTGAAAAAAAGCATACAAAAAATCTTATTCCGTTAAAGGATTAGTTCAGTGGTCAAGCAAGTTCATCTTATCTGAAAGAGGACTTGAAAAGAAACAAAATGGTGAAGAAAGCATTCAAAAATCTTATTTTGTTAAGCAGATATTCAAATTTAAAGTTTGGTATCATTTCTGTAGAAACGACTGAAATCAGACTCTTAATGTATTTCAAAAAAAGTTTGTTTAATTATTTCACTATTTAAATGATTTTTCTTCAAACTTTCTTCAGGTGGTATATTATAAATGCCGTTCCTAGATTAAGTTTTACTACATATCCCATGGTTTATAAGCCACAAAACTGCAGGACAAAATATGATAGAATATATAAAGACTGAGGAATCTGATTATCTGAGGCTATGACATCACAACTAGTCTGATTTCAGTTGTTTCTATACAAATGTTACTAAACTTTAAACTTAAATATCTCCTTAACGGAATCAGATTTTTGAATGCTTTTTTCACTATTTTGTTTCTTTTGAAGTCCTCTTTCATATAAAGCAGACTTATCTTGACCAGTGAACTAATCCTTTGAGCAGTATAAAGAAATGATATTGATCATAAATATCCATTTCATTATCTTGATTAATATTCTAATGCAGGAATCAAAATTTAAATTTTTTGGCATTGTTCCACGGAACAGTACTTTCTCAAATACTACTGTTCCAGATTTCACTATTCCAATTTTTTTGCTGATAACAGGACAAATTCCATATATGTGTATTCATGATTACTTGTACTGTCAATTGCAGGGAAGGTGGAAAAGCATTTTCCTAATTAAAATTATTTGTATAATTATCTTTTTTTGGAGCAGAAATCAAGTAATTGATCATTGATGCCACGTATGTGCTTGTGAAAGAACACTATTCCACCAGAACAGTGATTTTTTTAATTCAATGTGAATCCTGTATAAAAAGCACTGTGGAACAGTAGGAAATTCAATCCCTGTAGTGGTGCATAAATCCACAATGCTGTTTAATATCGAGCTGTTGAAAAAGTGATGGCTAGAAATGTCCTGGCAGGGGCATATAAATTAAGGGTCACTCTCAGGGGGGTAAGAACCCCAACATTTCCCAGTTACTGTAGCGGGAAATTTTCAATGGCAGTGGTGTGATCAGCCTTTGAGATCGGGGGAAGGGGGGTCGCCTAGGGAAATATGTGGACCTTTTAGTATATTTTCTGGACCATTTTACCACTACCATTTTACTTTTTTCAGTTTAGAACTCTTAGGCCTAGTCTAACGTTTCATTTCTAGTAATATGCATGTTTGGTGCAAGTACTGAACAACTTATCCCTGTTGAACTTGTATTAGTACTAGTAATAGTATTATTATTATTATTAGTAGTAGTAGTAGTAGTAGTAGTAGTATTATAATTATTCTAATTTACATATTGCTTTTGTTTTTTATTTAATGCATATTCTATTTTAAACTATGCACATTGGGCAATGTTCTTGCTCAATGCAAATCTGGCAGAATCAGCTTATCAGCAAGAATTTTGTTCCTGCTGAAACTGAAATTGAATATTTTTAGCATAATTCATTTTTGTGCATAGAATTATTATTGAAGGGTGAATCCATGGTTGCTAGGGGTGGTTGCCATGATGAATGTAGAAGTTACCCACATTAAAAATTGTCAATCTAATGAATATGCAATTGCCCGCGGTTATTGACTGTGAGTGCTGTCATTGGTCATTTTTTCCAGCTTCTGCCCGTTAGTTGAGTTATAACCGACAGTAGGATTATGCAAATGAGGCTTTAATAGCCAATCAGGTAGCTTGAAATGAATAACCAGACACTAGTGGTAATATAATATTAATATCATTTTCGTGGTCATAAAAATGCTTTTAAACCATCATTAGTTTTTAAAAACCTAAAAATGATATAATAAAAACATTTTTTGCATAACATAATTAATATGAAAAATACTAAATTAATGTTTTTGCAACCACACATTTTGATATTGTACAAATATTATAATGCAAAATGTTAGAACATTGAAAACAAAAATAAAAAGATTTTTTGTTTGCTGGGTTGTGTTGTTGTAACCTCTCGGATATATATATATATATTCATATTGAAATACCTTCAAGCAAATCATCCATTATGTAAAAATTAAGAACTGTGATGTTTTTGTTGTTTTTTTCCAATCAAAAAAAAACAAGAGTTAAATCTTTTACAAAATCTATCCATATTCCTTTAAGCATCACACTCATACGTACACAGTGAATCATATGATCATATATACAAATCTGATTCACTATTGTCAATGTGTAATCGTGACCAGCTAAAACCTTTTCCGGCAAAACACACTTTTTTTCTTTCTTCTCATACACAGTACATCCTTTTAGTGGAGCTAGACATTAAGGTCAGTTTTTGTATGAGTCATGTTTTGTGTGGATAGAAGTCTCAACTGGTTGCTATGGATAAGACGAGCAGAAATGTTTTCTAAAACAGAGTGTTATATGTGTGTGTGTGTGCGTGGGCACTGACAGTTTTAGTTCCTTTTCTGGAGTGAGCTTTCCAGATACATGTCCTGTCATGTATTTGAGCTTGAGCGGCCTCTAGTTTAAGGGTAGTTTTGTAACTGTGGTTCTGGTTTCAAGTGAGGAGTTGTAATTTTACAGATCTTCAACAGATCTAATGGCAACATAACTCCCTGACAGAAGTATAGGCAGCTGTTATTGTATGGCTTAGGTTTTCTTTTTCTTCTAGAGGCCAACCTTTTTAGGGTTTATTTCGTTTGCATATAATATTTCCAACAGCAAGAAATTGTGGTTTTGTCCATATTTTGTGGTATTTTTAATTTTAAATGTGGTTTGTGGATTGCAAATTATAATGTGTTTTTTTAGGAAATAACTATTAACTTAATAATATGTATTCATGGCAATACCTCCCAGATGTTTTCCAAGGGAAAAGAGTGATATTCAGTGGCATGAGCCCTTGGGGGAGCTATTGGGGGCTTAGCCCCCCCCCCCCTCTCCTAACAATTGCCGTAGCCCGCCTCAAATTTTGGCAAAGCCATATTATAATTAACTAAAATATTAAATGAACCATACATAAAAACAGATGGTGGCAATGTTTTAATCATAGGACTGAATTATCATTTATTTTGGACCAAATATCCTCCATTTTGAAACAAATATCTTTAATGTTGACCACAAAATCTTCAATTGTGGATCAAAAATCTTCAATTGTGGAAAAAAATCTTTGATTTTGGATTAAAAATCTTAAAATTTGGACCTGAATCTACAACATAAAAACCAAAATCCTGTCGATAGAGAAGTAGATATTAATAAATGAGCTATCAGGGCCAACCATCTCCCCCCCCCCTTCCCCTCCCTCACTCTCAATCACTTTTAAACTCAATGAAGGTTTTAAGTTTTTCTTCTAATGAACGTTAAACTTATCTTGACAAATGGTGTAGAAAGGGTCATTTCACAGTGTGGAAAGAACTCAACATTCTTCCTGGTAATACAACATGCACTGCTTAATTTTCAGGAAATAGTCTCTTTGAATTTTCTTCATTTTTAGGAAATTTGTTTTAATTTCCATGATTTTTTTCACCAATTTTCAGGAAATCTTCCTCAATTTTTAGAAAATCTTTTTCACTTTTCTTAAAATTTCCTTCATTTTTGTGATATTTTTTTCAATTTCCAGCATTTAATACTTTAATTTCCAGGATTTTTTTTTTAATTTCCAAAAATCATTGTCAGTTTTAAGAAATTTTAAGCAAATATTGTCAATTCATGTTATTATTGATTTTTCGTTTTCCTTATTTTAAAAGAAGAAACCATTTGAGGAAAAGGGGGAGCTCCCAACTTCCTACACCTTTGCCCTGCCCCATAATTATAAACCTGTGTCAGGCGCCCTGAATATGTTTATAGGGCTTAAGCCCCCCTAAAAATAAAAAGCTAAACACGCCCCTGGTGATATTATAAATGTGTGCATCTACAGTTTTCCTTTCATGGGCAGCGGCAGTTTTCCTTTCATGTCGTTTTAAACTAGCAAGCCAGGGCTGTGGCCCCCTATAATTTTCAAGGCCCCCCATAATTTTCAAGGCCCTCTATAATTTCATTGTGGATTGGGGGCATCCACAGACTACAGATCTAGTGTAACAAATTGAATTTTTGGGAAATTTTCACAAAGTTTCCTTCAATTTCTGAGAAATTTTCTCTAAATTTCGAGAGGGTTTGGTTCAATTTTCGAGACGATTTCTCCAATTTTCAGCAAATTTCCTTCAGTTTTTGTAAAATTTCCTTCATGTTCGTGAAATTTGCTGCAATTGTTGTGAAACTTTCTTATCTTTCAAGAATTTTCTTCAAATTTTGGGATTTAGTACCAAATCTTTCCAAAATTTCCAATCATTTTACGATTCCTCCCTTGAGACCACTGCTACAATGATAGTTTTTGGACTGTGATAAGAGGACATGTATTTGATTTCCCAAATGTTGCAGTATCGAAACTATATTCTTCTTCTTCCCCGTTTTTTTTTTTTTTTTTTTCGATTGGGAGGTGGGGGGGGAGGGGTAAGTTAGAAATGAACCGAATAGATTAATTATGTACCAATTCAATGATTTTTCATTTCCATCTTTTATACCAGTTGTTTAAAATGTCCGTGCCCCACTTGAAATACTTCTTTGCGAGTCCGCGGCCCATGCCTTATGTAGAAGTCAAGCTTTCTTGATACATATCCTGGCAAGTATTTGGGCTTAAACGGCCTCTAGATTTTAAGGTATTTGGGTGATTGTGTTGGTTCTGGTTTCAAATAAAAAGTTGCAATTCACCAGATCTTCAACAGAAGAACTAAACAGTTTTGTTTGTTTGTTTGTTCACACCTACCTCCCCAAATTTATTGTAAAATTAAAAAAGGCAAGAAACATTTGGGATCAGAGAACCATATTGTACCAAACAGACCTCCCCCTTCCCAATGTACTCAAAGTGTTATAGGTGTATATCTATTTTTAGACACCCCTACAAAAAAACACATCTGTTGTTACTTTTGCCACAAGTTTTACCCCCACAGTACAATAGAATAATCCACCTGAGGTGAGGGAGAAGAAACAGCAGTAGCATACACTTTGCACCACCTGCTGATCAAAGTTGTATCGCTTTTTATTTTAATTACGCTTTATTCTTCTTTCTGCCTGACAGGTATGTTGATTTCTTTCTATTTTCTTGTAATAATTTGCTTACAACCTTAGAGAAACTATTGGTTACAAGTAATTTGTATAATATTGTTAGATGAAGCAGTATTTTAGTGTTTTGTATATATATCTTGAGCAGAAGTTTGTCAAGGAATATTACCACAACCCATAGTTGAGTCATAAGCACATGAAGGACCCTATTGTCCATTTTGGGTCAACTGGCACTAATTCTCTCTGTAACATTTATGAGATGGTGAGTCCATTATCTCATGGGTGTTTCACTATGCCTGTACTTAAACCCCATAGGTACCTAATTAGCCATGCAAGTATCATCTGATTGGTTGAATGTATCTGGAACCATGGAAACTGCAGGCTAAATGAATATATGTTAATGTGGTCAGAGTTTGGCATAGTACTGAAACTCTATTTGTGATACATTAAGGGTCCCAAGGGAAATGTAGGGACATAGATTCTGTGCATGGTTGGTAAACTGAATCTGTGGAATGTTGGTGACATGATTCATATAAGATTTACAGTAGAAAAGTGTTTTATATTCTTTTACGAGAATTAGCAGAGATTTTATGTGGTTAAGGTCATTCACTTGTATGGGATAAAGTGCCGGTATTGAAACTTTGCAGTGCATGGGTATATGATAATGTGAGGATATTTAAGATATAGGTTTATGTGTACAAGGAGGGTTAAAGTAACATGCAAAAGGTTAAAGCTATATGTGTGGCATATGCATGTGGTGTGAATAATATCTATAATGAGGACTAGTATATGAATTGCAATAACATGTGTCCATTGTATATGATGTATTTATGATACGTAAAAAAGAAATTATTCACAGGCCTTTTTCTTATGTCAGATACTCCATTTTGATGTTCATATATTGCATTGTTGACCCAGAAGTTATATGTGACTTTGTATAAAATGTTTTGAAGTTAAATAAATACACTTTGCACCACCTGCTGATCAAAGTTGTATCGCTTTTTATTTTAATTACGCTTTATTCTTCTTTCTGCCTGACAGGTTGGAAAGAACGTTACCCACCGGGGGTAACATTTTGGAGGCACCACCCGGATCATGGGTTTGATAACCATGAAGGCTACCATGCAATAGAGATTACTGGATTTGGCATCATCTTTGAGGTGACTTAACCAATCAACAACAAGCATGGCCAACCAAGAGTTTGATGAGCTTATCCAAGGGCTACAACTGAAGCTTAACAAATGTACAGAACAGCAGCTCGCAGCTACAGCTCAGGAGCTGGATCTACCTGAAAGAGACAGGGGAAAGGCTCAAAAGAAGGGGAAGTCAGGCTTGTTGAGGTTGCTGAACCGTTTCATGAATGATGAGCAGTGGGACGATAAGCCAGATGAGGGTATGTTGCAAATGATCAAATTACAGAAAATTCTTGACAAGGTTAGCCCAGAGGTACCAGACTCTAATGAACAAGTATCAGATGAGCCCTCCACTGTCCCTCAGACCACAGGGACAATACCCAAAGTGCAAACAGGATATGTTCGGAGAGATTTCCGAATATCTGGTCAAATAGGGGACCCCAATCAGAAGGACCGATTGAGCTTTACAAGTCTTGTCCATCAAATTGAGGCTGGGATAAAGCGTGGGTACCCAGAGGATGAAGTAGTAGAGGCAGTTATTCGAGCGACAAGCCCAGGGCTAAACCTAAGAAGCTACCTGGAGGGTAAAGCCGACATGACCCTGCCGAGGCTCAGAAGGATCTTGCGGTCACATTTCCAAGAAAAAGGACCGACAGAGCTATACCACGAGTTAAGCAGCCTTACTCAACAAATAAAGGAAACCCCCCAGGATTTCCTTGTAAGGGCCATGAACCTTAGACAGAGGGTGTTATTTGCATCTAAGGAAAGCGATGCCCCACAAAATTATGATGAGCACTTGGTACAGACAATGTTCCTACATGCTGTTTCTACTGGACTCGTGAACCCAGTCATCAGGGCTGATCTCAAGTTATACCTGGAAGACCCTGATGTATCTGATGAGTTGTTATTAGAGAAATTGAATGTTGCAGCTAGTAATGAGGTTGAAAGGTCAAAGAAACTAGGCCAGAAGTCAAAGAGTGGGCAGAGCATGATGGCACAAGCTGAGTGCAGCACGGCAAAACCTCCTGAAAGGAATGACCCAGTGGCAACTGAAATTAAGGCTTTGAGGGCTGAAATCCTAGAATTTAAAGGGTTACAAAGCACTGTGAACAGATACAGGAATCTCTGAAGCATCAAACATCAGACAGACCGAATTACCCTGACAGGAGAAATACTGCAAGGTTCAGAAGAGGATGTATTAAGTGCCGAAATGAAGGAAAGTCAGAGGAGTGCGACCACTGCTTCAAGTGTGGTAGTAGGGAGCACTATGCCAAAGGATGCCGAAAGAGGTTTCAGGGAAACCGCGAGGCCACCGCTATGGGACGAGGGGCGCCTCAGTAAGAGCGCAAAATTCACTCAACACAATGTCCTAACCAGCAAAGGAAGAGGCCAATTGTTCCATGTCTCCTCATCAGTATAATAGCCTTGTTGAACTTGTGGGGGAGAAATGCCTAGTTAGAGCCGCTATCGATGGAGTGGAAACTGAAGTTTTATGGGATACAGGCTCTCAGGTGTCACTAATTTCAAGAAATGGATACAAGAAAATCTGCCTGATACGAAAATCAGACCAGTTGATGAGTTCCTTGATGGTGACCACCTGGAATTGAAGGCTGCAAACGGACTTGAGGTTCCATACGACGGTTGGGTGTTAGTAGAGTTCAAAATGGGGACCAGCGCCATAGACATCCCTATTTTGGTTTTTTCTGGCGGCATGAATAATCCCTTAATTGGTTACAATGTGATTGCTCATCTCATAAAGGATCCACAGTTGGATAAAAAGGATATGCAGAAAGCTTTCCCTGGAAAATCCAGACAAGTTATCTCATCAGTAGTCCACCGGATCAAAGCAGCCAAAACAAGCACTTTAGCAGACGTAAGGTCTCCTCGGGAAAATCTACTGATAAGAGGTGGGATGTTGCAACGCATCGAATGCAAGGTGTACACTGGACAACTCGGAAGGTGCACAACTTGTATGTTTGAACCAAATGGAGCTGCCTCCTGGCCTCATGGGTTACAACCTCAGCCAACTGTCATTAAATTAAAGAGAGGTCCCACTTGCAGAGTGACAGTACCTATCCTTAACTCCACAAAACACGACATAACTTTGCCAAGAAAGATATACCTAGGGTCATTGGAGCTGATCAAGACAGTGGTAGAAGGTGAAGGAAATAGTACAGCAGATGTAGCCCAGCTGTCTACTTCTGTCAACCCTGGACATAACCCTCATGATGATCAAAGATATGAAGACAATAATGAATGGCAGCCACCTGTGGATCTCTCAAACCTTACACCAAGCCAGCAAGAGATTGCTAGTAGAATGTTAAGAGAAGAGTGCAATGCATTTGCAAAAGATGACATGGATACAGGCGACTGCCCAGATCTTCAGATGAAAATTAGACTAAGTGATCAGATACCAGTCCAGAAGAATTACATCAGTGTCCCCGTCCCTCTACAAAGAAGTAAGCTTAGTACTTAGAAGACCTTATCAAACGAGGATGGATTTCTAAGTCTAAATCTAACTACTCATCTCCGGTAGTCTGTGTCAGGAAACGTGATGGATCCCTACGTCTCTGCATTGACTACAGAAACCTAAACCAGAAGACAATTGATGACAGACAGCCAATTCCCAGAATCCAGGATATTCTTGATGGTTTGAAGGGAAGTGCATGGTTTAGTACTCTCGACCAAGGAAAAGCTTATCACCAGGGCTACATTCATCCTGATGATCGCCACCTCACAGCTTTTATCACCCCTTGGGGACTTCATGAATGGACCAGAATACCATTTGGACTCAAGAATGCACCTGCAGAGTTCCAACGCTATATGGAAGGTTGTCTGGGAGAACTGAACAATGATATCTGCTTTGTGTACCTAGATGACATTCTTGTACATGGTTCCAGTTTCTCTGCTCATGTTGAACGCCTGCGAATGGTCCTTCAAGGTTACAACTGCATGGAATCAAGCTGAAGCCAAGCAAGTGCAAACTTTTTCAACGCATGTTAGATACCTAGGAAGGCTCATCACTGAAGAAGGACACAAGATGGATCCCAGATTTAGAACCTGTGCTTGCCCTGAAGGAAAAGGTACTACGATAATTGGAGAACTACGCAAGACACTTGGCTTTGTGGGATATTATCGCAATTATATACAGAATTTCTCCATCATTGCAAGACCTCTGTACGAACTGTTAGGAGGACCACCTTCCAAAACAACAAAACAGAAAATCAGACAGGTCGGAAAACGTAAAGGAAATGTTCGTGATTCGAAAGAAAAGATTGAATGGACTGGAAAGCACCACACTATCCTGAGCAGTCTCATTGACCAGTTGGTGACACACCCGGTAATGGCATACCCCGATTTCACTGAACCGTATGTCCTTCACACTGATGCTTCAAGTGAAGGATTGGGAGCCCATTGTATCAGCATTTGGATGGGAAGTTGCGGGTGATTGCTTTTGCTTCACGGACCCTGATGCCAGCTGAGAAGAACTACCATTCTAGTAAACTAGAGTTTCTTGCACTAAAATGGTCCGTTACTGATAGATTCCGTGATTACCTGCAGTACGCCAGCCATTTTACAGTATATACGGACAACAACCCATTGACGTATGTGATGACGACAGCTCGCCTGAATGCTACTGGTCAACGTTGGGTCTCTGAACTAGCAAGCTTCCGGTTCGACATCAAATACAGACCAGGTCGCTCAAACCAAGATGCTGATGTTCTGTCACGTACACCATTGCCAGCTGATATGTCGGAATACATCCGGTCATGTACCGAGGACGTTCCTGGAAATGCCATTAATGCCACAACAGAGTATGTCGCAGCAACCAGTTATGGAATAGCATGGATTGAATCCATAACTGTGAGCGCTGACTGCTATGAAGTGATTGATGCTGAACCAAGATCAATAGTGAACACAATAAGGCTACCAGAACTAAGGGTCGCGCAAGAAAATGATCCTATTATAGGAAGGATCTTGAGTTTGCGAAAGGACAACGCCCGACGCCTGCAGAAAGAAAAAGGGGATCCCCAGGAGTCATAGCTGTGATGAATAAGTGGAACGAACTTCACATTATGGAGAATGGACTTCTATACAGACGCTCCACAAATCGAAACCAACTGGTTCTGCCTGCAAAGTACAAGTCACTTATCCTGAAGGAACTACATGATGGCATGGGCCACATGGGCGTGGACAGAACTCTTGACTTGGTGAGACAGAGATTTTTCTGGCCATATATGGCAAAAGACGTCGAGGAATATGTGACTAAGAAGTGTCATTGTATAACCCAGAAACCACCAGCCAGACAAACCAGAGCACCCCTAAAACACATACAAACAACAGAACCCTTTGAACTAGTTTCCATCGACTTCTTACATCTGAAAAATCAAAAGGTGGATTCGAGTACATCTTAGTAGTAGTGGACCACTTCACAAGATTTGCACAAGCCTATGCCACAAAAACAAAATCAGCGGTAGCTGCAGCAGACAAGCTCTTCAATGACTTTTTCATGAAGTTTGATTTCCCAAAAGACTACACCATGATCAAGGCAGAGAATTTGAGAATAAATTATTTGAGAAACTGCAACAATACTGTGGCATTCAACACTCACGGACAACACCATACCACCCCAGGGCAATGGACAAGTAGAAAGGTTAAATCGCACCTTGTTGAACATGCTGAGGACCTTACCTGCACAGGAGAAACAAAACTGGAAAGATGCACTTCCGCAGTGTATGCACGCCTACAACTGTTCTCGCAGTGAGGCTACTGGCTTCTCACCATTCTACTTGTTATTCGGACGGACCCTCGACTTCCAGTTGATGTCATGTTTGACCTAGATTTGATAGCGCAGATTTAAAAGTTTCTGACCATAATACCTATGCGGAGAAATGGAGAACTAGACTACAAGAGGCTTACAAGTTAGCCAACAAAAATACAGAAAAGTCAACTGCACGAGCAACAAAAAGGCATGATAAGAAAGTGAACTTCACTACCCTGTTGCCCGGTGACAGAGTTCTGGTGAAGAATTTCAAAAGGAAGGAGGGACCAGACAAGTTACGACCATATTGGGAACAGAAAGTGTACCGAGTAGTTAAGCAAAACAATCCAGACCTGCCAGTTTATGAAGTGATAACAGACGATAAACGGAAACTGTCGCGTGTACTGCACAGGAACATGTTACTGCCATGTGATGCACTGCCATTGGATGGAAATCTGAATGCCCTGCAACCCCCGAAGAGACCTACCACCAGGCAGAGGGCAAGAACAGAAGTACATCACGACCACAAGATGCTTCTAGCACGGACTCGGACAACGATATGCCCCAATACCATCCCCAATGCTATACCAAAGCCCACCATACCCCACTCCCTCAACAACCCCCAGATGAGCAAATTCCACCTCTTCAAGATAATGATATTGAGTATCCCATCCCACATCTTCCGGATGACGAGCCCCAACCTCTACAAGAACAGCCTGCTCACCCAGAACCACCTACTATAGATCGTGAATTTGCTACCACCACAAGAACAAGCACGTCCTGCCAGGAACAGGAGACCTCCAGATTTCTTGAACTACTACCAACCTGGTCAACCAGTTTGGACACAACCAGTCAATCATGATAATCCAACATTCATGCCAAGAATGAATGCACCCTTTCCATGGCCACCACCTATCCACCATTCCCATACACACTATGGATTCCACCTACCGATGTGATGTCAGAGAGACCACCAGAACATGGCTTCAGGTATGGACCAACAGGACTGTTTCCAGCATCTCACACACCCATGTAACCGACCAATGCTTGTAATATTGTTGATATTGAACTTGTGACATTTAGTTTTGGACAGTCAACCATTCACGAGAAAGGATAGAGTGTGATAGTTCCGATTTTTATAGTTCCAGTTGAAAATGTTATAACGGGCATTAGAACAGATAAACTAAAAGTTTAATGTGTATATTACTAGATCACTAGATCAAATTTGAGTCGTTCTTGGGTAGTGCGATAACCCAAGGAAGGGTACTCTTTTAACTTTTATAGACGGAATCATGTAAAGTGTGATTTTTTTTATGAGTGTAACTCACTCTAGAGTCTAATCATGATAGGTGAAACTTATCGGAAGTACATGGTAATACGCATAACATAGGACTAATGCAGTGGGATATGATCGTTTGAAGATTGTGGAAACAACCTTCATATGTAATGGCATAGATAGCTAGGTTTGTTTCGAAGGTTCTATCAACATTTTGTTCTTAGCTTTTGTGGTTTTTAGTTGTGATGTCAGCTTACATCTGTACATTTGTTTACAGTTAGAAGTCAGGGGACGACTTCCGTTTTAGTGGGGGAGAGTGTTATAGGTGTATATCTATTTTTAGACACCCCTACAAAAAAACACATCTGTTGTTACTTTTGCCACAAGTTTTACCCCCACAGTACAATAGAATAATCCACCTGAGGTGAGGGAGAAGAAACAGCAGTAGCATACACTTTGCACCACCTGCTGATCAAAGTTGTATCGCTTTTTATTTTAATTACGCTTTATTCTTCTTTCTGCCTGACAGGTATGTTGATTTCTTTCTATTTTCTTGTAATAATTTGCTTACAACCTTAGAGAAACTATTGGTTACAAGTAATTTGTATAATATTGTTAGATGAAGCAGTATTTTAGTGTTTTGTATATATATCTTGAGCAGAAGTTTGTCAAGGAATATTACCACAACCCATAGTTGAGTCATAAGCACATGAAGGACCCTATTGTCCATTTTGGGTCAACTGGCACTAATTCTCTCTGTAACATTTATGAGATGGTGAGTCCATTATCTCATGGGTGTTTCACTATGCCTGTACTTAAACCCCATAGGTACCCTAATTAGCCATGCAAGTATCATCTGATTGGTTGAATGTATCTGGAACCATGGAAACTGCAGGCTAAATGAATATATGTTAATGTGGTCAGAGTTTGGCATAGTACTGAAACTCTATTTGTGATACATTAAGGGTCCCAAGGGAAATGTAGGGACATAGATTCTGTGCATGGTTGGTAAACTGAATCTGTGGAATGTTGGTGACATGATTCATATAAGATTTACAGTAGAAAAGTGTTTTATATTCTTTTACGAGAATTAGCAGAGATTTTATGTGGTTAAGGTCATTCACTTGTATGGGATAAAGTGACGGTATTGAAACTTTGCAGTGCATGGGTATATGATAATGTGAGGATATTTAAGATATAGGTTTATGTGTACAAGGAGGGTTAAAGTAACATGCAAAAGGTTAAAGCTATATGTGTGGCATATGCATGTGGTGTGAATAATATCTATAATGAGGACTAGTATATGAATTGCAATAACCATGTGTCCATTGTATATGATGTATTTATGATACGTAAAAGAAATTATTCACAGGCCTTTTTCTTATGTCAGATACTCCATTTTGATGTTCATATATTGCATTGTTGACCCAGAAGTTATATGTGACTTTGTATAAAATGTTTTGAAGTTAAATAAATACACTTTGCACCACCTGCTGATCAAAGTTGTATCGCTTTTTATTTTAATTACGCTTTATTCTTCTTTCTGCCTGACAGGTTGGAAAGAACGTTACCCACCGGGGGTAACAAAATATTACTTATACCCTTAATAACTACCCTTACAGAAATTTTAGCTTACAAGATGCATGCAAAAAGCTAACATTCTTAGCTTGTGCAAGCATGCTGCAACCTTGCAGCAGCATCAAAAATGAAAATAAAAATAAAAATAATGAAAATATGAAAATATTATAAATATGGACCAATAAAGGTATAAAATTAACAGAGTAAAAGAGCATTTTTTTGGGACCTGCACTAGGAAATGATGAAATAGACACCAGTACTATGAAAATGATGCCAAAAAAAAAGTGTCCCTGCGTGGACGGTAGGTGCCATTTTTGCATCATTTTCAAAGTCTGAATGAGAGGTGACCATTCCCACACCACTGGGTCCCTGCTGAGATCTCTTCAATGAACTCTGCATAGCCACTGACAAGTGCTGAAAATTTTCACCATGATTCATCCCCCATTAGTACACCCTCCAAATGAATATTAGTTGGACTTTGACTTCTGAGAAAATGATTGGGATCAGGCAAACATAAGACCCACCAGTAGTTAATGGGTATACTCATTTAAGGAACATTACTTTTTTCTATGTTTGAATTTCATGGATTGAAATTACTTTTGTGGTGATGAATTTGTTTCTTTTCAGAATGCTTGGTATCTGGGCTACCTCCATCTTTGAAAGCCTGGATCTGATTGCGGGTGGTTTCCGTCCCACTCCACTGGTAAGTGTATACAGACTCATGAAGATTCTTGTCAAATTTTGTAAATAAAAAGGTGCAACCATATTCCTTAGAATTTTTGTGCAATGCCGATCTTTGTACTTTCACATTGTTCTTAGCAGCAGGTCTATATCCTGATGGCTGAGGCAGTGAAGCATGTTTTTCCAGGGTCCTGATAGCTGAGGCAGTGAAGCAAGTTTTCCCAGGGTCCTTGCCTATTGAAGGCTGAGCAAGGATGGATTGATGGGCCCATAGTCTAAGCAAAATAATATAGTTAGAAACCTGCAAGATTTAAAATAAAATGCTAAAATTTTGTGTTTGAATCCTGTACCCCTAATTGTTGGACCATGCAGACAGTACCCTATCCTATTGATCTGCTTCATCGAAGATGATATACTTCTACAAACTAACAATTGTAGATTTTATTTGGGTAACCCTGTACTCTACCCCTACCTCAAAACCCCTAACTCTAGACTTAAAGGATTAGTTCAGGGGTCAAGCAAGTTTATCTTATATGAAAGAGGACTTTAAAAGAAAGAAAATAGTTAAGTAAGCATTCAAAAATCTTATCCCATTAAAGGATTAGTTTAGTGGTCAAGCATGTCCATCTGATATGAACGAGGACTTCAGAAGAAACAAATGGTGTAGATAGCAATCAAAAAATGTATTCCCTTTTGGTGATATTTAAGTGTATAGTTTAGTATAAAGTGTGTAGAAATGACTGAAATCAGACTAGTTGTGATATCATAGCCTCAGATTCGTCAAAGTCTTTATGTATTCTATCATATTTTGTCCTGTGATTTTGTTGCTTAAAAACCACAGGATATATCAAGAAAGTAGTAAAAGTGAATATAGGAAGGATATTTATAATATACTACCTGAAGAAAGTTTGAGGAAAATTATTCAAATAGTAAAATAGTTACATAAAGTTTCTTTAAAATTCATTACCAATTGTTAAGTATGTGAGGATGAGTCCATCAACCTTCTATTGTACACTTACAACGCCAGGTATTTTTACACAGATAAAACAGAACTTTAAGCTTAAATATCTCCTGAACGGAAGAAGATTTTTGAATGCTTTCTTCACCATTGTGTTTTTGTTGAAGTGCACTTTCATTTACGATGGACATGCTTGACCCCTCAACAATCAACAATACTTAACATTGTCAACATTTCACTGGTAGTTCTGCTATCACTAGGATACAGTTACGTTTGAATAGTTTTTTTTTTTTTTTTGAGTCCTCCCAATTTATACATTACAGTATAGCGATTTTCATGAAAATGTGGAAAGACGGAAATGCCCAGAGATTAAAACATTGTTACACCACTAAGCCTATGAGTTGAAAATTATACACCATAAATACAGACCCCTAGCTTTGCTGTTTTACGGGGGTGGCCCGCCCTTCTCCTCCGTGGGCCTGCCCTGCCTCCTGGGGTCCCCTTGCCCCTCACTTGGAAAAGAAAAAGAAAAAAAGATTTGTTATTTTATTTTTTAAGCTTAATAATCTGAATTAACCTCATAAATGAATACAGAACACAGAATTATAGCATAGTAAGCAACTGTTCTGTTTGTAAAGTAGACCCTGGACTCCATGCCAAAAAGACGCAGCACTTCATGCGTGCATTAATGTGCCCCTCAACAAATTTAGCACCCTGCCCCTATTTAAATCAAGCTAGGGGTTTGAAATATACTTTGATTATTTTTGTGGAGTCTGGCTCTCCCCCCCCCCTTCCCCCTTCTCCCCCTGACCTCTCCCTTCTGTTAAATTTCTGGCTGCGTCCCTGCTGTGATTACCTGCCAACTCTAAGATACTATATATCTGCAATACTGTTTTCATTAACACCCTTTTATCTTACAAGATACATCCAGAGGCGTACCCCATCTGAAAAAAAATTCACCTGGCCGGTTATATGCTTTCTGCTCGATTAGGAGGTAAAATTGGAAAAATATTAACATAAAATTGAAGATAAAAAAGGTAAAATTTGGCAACACTTTCCGAGAAGTTACCAGTACAATTTTTCTGCTTGTAACTGGGAAATTTTTAGGGGTCTTTCCCCCAAGCCATAAAAGGTCACCCTTCCTACTGTACGCCCCTGGATACATCATAATTGTCAGCAACTTAAAAACATTTGTCTTTACATGTTTACTCTCCTCTGTAAGACGTCATGTCAAATCCCGATTGTTACCTTGACGTCATTTTGTATGATACACAATGACAAACCACTGCAGCAGCCAACAGCCCGCAGCTTAAAAATGTCATGAAGCTAAATTAATATAAATGAAGCGAATAATGATCAAAACGCCATTACAGATTTTAACAGTGACACATACCTAGCTATAATCTAGATGGGTGATTGATGTATGACACATAACCTATGTGTCACATTAACATATGTGTCACATCAAGATATGTGAACATTTTCTTTATTATGATACCTGAATAATGAGTGTTAAATGATAAGAAAGAAAATCAATATAATTGGAATGCACCTCATTCTTGTGCGTGAACAATGTATGTGTACAATATCAGCCGCATACAGTGCTGTAGCTCACAACTCAATCACACAGTGCATGGTATGATTAGTAATCTATTTATAGCTGCATGAGTCGGATTTGATTCTTCAATGCTGGTGGAGATTTCCCAGTATTAAATTAAGAATTTATGTTAATGTCCTGCACTCAGTCCAACCCCTCATGAATTATTCATGATCTGGGAGTATACAGGTAAGGGGAACTAAAAAGGAGGATTTTTCAAACAATGTATATATTATATGTAAGATTTTCAGCTGGTGAGAGGCACCTAAAAGGGAGATTTCTAACCAGCATTTATCACATTTTTCCAGTGTACAGAGATTTGTTCTCTTTTTCCCAATTAGTAAAGAGAGGTTTATGTAAGTCATTTGAACCTCTAAAACGGTGATTCTTAATAGGCGGTCCGCGGGCCAAATCTGGCCCACCAGGCAATCCAATTTGGCTCGCGAACAATAGTCATTATATAATGCAATATATTGCATGTAAGATCAATCCGAATGAGATTGGTAAAAATTGCAAAATACTTGTTAAATTTGGGTTTTTTCCTAGGCAGATCAGCTAACTAAAACATCGCTGCTTATCAAATAAAAAGTTATCCTTAGTTCTGCTATGGCTCGCGGCTTATTAAAGGAAGGTGGATAAGAACCGCTGACAATAATCTGATGTACATCCTTCTAATCGTGCACGTTCTCAACTTGTTTGTATCGAGGGATTGTTTTGACGGATTTTGTTTGTCACATGACGCTGGGTTTGCCACGCAATTGGCCCACGGCCTGAAGCTGTTGTGAAATGATGGCCCTTCGACAAATTTAATGAAGAACCCTTGCTCTAAAATATTCAGTTTTTGGAGTTGTATAGCACATCACTTATTTATTTGATTTGGATTCAAAAGAATTTTTCGGTTTCTTGGAGATAAAAGAAGAAGTACTCTATAATGTCAAAACTATGGTGCAAAATTTCATTAGCACAAGAAGCTATCAAAATTATGGGGAAAAAAACTATTTTTTCCCATGTGGGGAAAAAAAACTTTTTTTTCCCATGTGGACCAATTTTTCTAAGAAATTCAGAATTTTAAATCAACAATTTATGTTTTTACAAACAAATGTTTTTATTATATCTTCTAATGTTTAAAGAAATTAATATTGTTAAAAAAATTAATAATGTTATAAAAGCATTTCTAAGACACCACAAAATGATACTACAAAATTCTTTTCACAATTTTAGAAAAAATGTTTTCATGATATTCATAACCCCTCTGCAACAATTCCATTTCACCCTCACAGTCCATCACGTGCTCCTTTCTTTTCCCCTGTACAACCTTTCCAGAGCTTTCTCACTCCTCACAACTCAATTGCTGAGTTCTTCCAGAAAAAACCCTCCGGATAAAATTATCTCCTTCCTTCATCATGCTTCCTTCTACAACCATATTTAATTCTCCTCTTCCACCCCCTCTCTCTACTTTGTTTGTTTCACCCAAGCACCTCTCTAGATCACAGCTTTCTGACTTTTTGTTCTTGTATTTCTCTCATTCTCCCCCTGTTTCCTTTCCTTCCTACCTCTAGAATGATCTGACCTCTCAGGCACAATTTGACTCTCGTTGTCATGGTGCCCTCATCAAACAAACAAACATGATGTTTATAAAGTATTATTGTGTCATTCTTCATTTTACTTCCAGATTATAGATTTATTGAAATTTAGGAAAACTTACATTAATGCTTCTGGAATATTATTCTCTAGGCAACCATAAGTGTACCATATGGTAATGGTAATATGCGACTTCAAACTTTCAGTGACCTCGAGGTCATATCAGTACATTCGTTCGCACAGTAATGCTAGCTAGGGCCTGGATGAGTCAGCCTTTGAAAATCATCAATAACTTTCTTTAAATCTCACCTGAAAATATGAGAAACATATTATGTGGTAGAGTTATACCACAAAGAGGTAGATTATATGCAAAACCTTCTGATTGATAAGGAAAGAAGTTTTTAATCGTGTCCACGGTGAGAAATGCAACTTTGTGAGCTGAAACGGCAAATCTCGCATAAATACGTCACTATATCAGGTTTGTTCATGAATTACAAATTATAGTGCAAGTTTGTGTTTGCACACTGAGACAAAAAATCACAGAAAATCCCAAACTACAAAAATTATTGTTGTCACTTTACTTCAATTTACTTACTTTTTCCGGATAAACAACAGCGTAGTAATTCATTTTATGTGAGGGCACCAGATTCGGATTTGACTACTGTGACGAAGGTAAGCAATCTTTACCTGAGCGACTTTAAACCCGATTTTTCATAGTTTACAAGGAAAACCAGGCAAAGACTAGAGTTTTTTTTAGCTCAAAATAGTCATTTAAAAAGTTACAGATGCACATAACATTGAGATGCAGATTTCAACTTGGGAGTTGAAGTACATATTGACGATATCTAACATTGTTTATGACACACTAGGTACACAGGCGGGATCTGAGGGGGACACTTGCATCCACGCCCCACCTTCCACTGTTAACCACATTTGTATCTTTTGTATGGTGAATTTTTGCATCTTAGCATGATTTGATCCCCTCCTCCCCACTTTCAGCCGGCAAACCCCACCCATGAATACCGTATTTTCTCTAATAAACGCCCCCCTTTAATAAACACCCCCAGTGTAATAAACACCCCCAGTCATTTTTTATACTTTCAGGATGTAACAACGTACGTTTAAGTTACCGAATGTGACTTGAAAAGGCTGTAAGTCGAACGTAACCAAGCAGAAAATATGCAAAGAGTATATTCCATTAATAATCCATGCACAATAATGCTAAAATCACAAAAATCGCTTGAAGAAACTAATACCATAGGCCTAAAAGGAATTGCCGTTCTTTTAGAAGTTAATTTTTTTTCTTCATACTTTACCCTCGAATAAACACCCCCCCTGTTTTCCAAATGCAATGCCCCAGGGGCGTTTATTAGAGAAAATACGGTAGGTATATTTTTTCACCTTCTTCTGATCACAAATAACAAAATGGTTGCTTGTCATTTGTAATCATGGATGTAGATAGAATCTGATGAACTCTCCCTCCAAAAATAAAATAAAAGAAGGTCCAAAAAAATATGCCAAAAAATCCATATTTTGAGACGATTGCGATGAACTTCTCTAACCTTTTCTTTTTTTGTTCTTTAGGTGGGTTTTGCCTCCGAACAGTGTAACAGCTAGATCATTATTTTTGATAGACTTTTTTGAAAATAACTTTTCTCAGCGACTTCCCTAATCCAAAACTTTCCAAAAGGTTGGCTACCCCCTCAGTAATCTTAGCTGTATGGTCCCTTAAGATACCTTAAGGAACCATACAGCTAAGATATAGACTTATCCCTATCTGAATATGAATCAAATTTAGCGTTATGTGTGTCATAATTTTGCTGGAAATTCTGGAAACCAGATGTCTTATATACAATCTTGGACAAAACTGTTGAAACAATTCAGCGTTTTGAGAACTACATATGTTATAGTGTTATGTTTATTTAATATTTTTTCAGAAAATTATAACTTTCCACCCTCTCCCCCTTTTTAATGTTAAATTGATTCATTTCTTAACATCATTTCCAAAAAAAGTAACAACGGCCAACATTGTATTGGGAGGGGGAGGGGAGGACAATTATCATAGTGAGGTGGAGGATGGGGACACTGGCGGCATCAATGAAATTATAGCAATATCCTTAAAATTCTAAAATATTAATTACAATTGAAAGAAAAGGGATTGAAGCAACAGAAAAAAAATTCTAGCATTTCTGGTTTTTAAATGTGGAATGATTTACAATAGAAAAGTAGCTTCATGAAAAGCATCACATAATTTCACTAGGCCTGAGTGTTTCAACAAGTTTTGTCCAAGATTGTCTGAGAAAATCACAGAATATTCTTGAGAAACTTTGCACTTATATTGTAAAAAGCAAAATGCAAATCTATGCCCCAAATCTATCAATTGGTCCATTTCGCATCAAATTGTTGAACAGTGTTAATTAAAAATGGATGTAGAGGAGGGGGGGGAAGGGAAATACATCGAAGTAGGATAGGGGAACAGAAAGCATCTTGAAAAATATGACTATTCAAAAAATTACATCAAGCTACTAAATTTGTTAAAGGTGGGATGAAACGACCTACAAAAAAGACAGTAATGATGATTTATAAATGTTCAATCAGCGAGGTAAGTTTGACATGGGCCCTGTGCTGCAGTTGGTTGGGGTCCTTGTGAGCGAAGCAAGCGTTTACCCTGATTGCAGCCCATGCTGTGGAGGTCATGGGCCAGTGTAGTTTGGGGGGAGGAAGGGGGGGGGGGAAGCCCGTGGTGGGATTTCCATCATTTGTTATTTCTAATGTGGAATAATCTACAATAGAAAAGAATCATGAAAAGCATCACTTTTTATGCCCAAAATCTGTCATTTCCACTTCAAACAGTTCAATTTTGTGTCAAATTAATCAGAGAGTGTTAATTTAAAAAAAAAAAAAGAGCTAGGGGAGGGAAGGGGGGGGGGTTCGGGTTGTTGGTAGGATAGGGGATCATTTTTGTATATTAATGTAATATGAAAGAGCTCCACGGTCTACCCTAAAAGTCAGGGAAATCATAATGAAGATTCAAACTTTAGAAAAACAACGGTAGACTGTTTAGTACGCATCGTTTTACTACCCTTACAGAAATATTAGTTTAAGACAAGCTAACATTTTTTGGAACAAATTAGCTTGTGCAAGCTAACAAAAACTATCTGCAAGCTTGCGCAAGCTAGCAAAACTTTTTGCAAGCTTGCACAAGCTAACAAATATTTCATACTAGCTTGCACAAGTTAATGAGTTAGCTAATTTGTTCCAAATACTAGCTTGCAGCAAGCTTGTGCAAGCTAAAAATGTTAGCTTGTCGCAAGCTTGCTGCAAGCTAAATTTCTGTAAGGGTAATATCAGTGTATTTATTACGCAATCAGTAAAATGGAATTGTATGATGATACTGGAAGTTGGAAATTCGATTTGGCGACTACTCGTGTTGATTTGTATAAAGATTTCACATAATTTGCAGCTCTATTATTCTTCCTCCTATTTTATTTCAAGATTAGATGGCTTTTTTTCAATCACATGTTGCGAGCAAGCTTGATCGAGCATGATAGGATGGGATGAATTTTAAATCATTTGAACATGGGTTCAAATCCTGTCGATTACATGAGAGTTGACTTTACCTTTTATTTCCTCAATTTTTATTTACTGAATACTTTTATACATATGCTTAGGTTAACCAAAGTCTTTTATCATCATTTATTTTTCTTCATTCAATCCCGGAAAAGTGCACAAATTCTCAAGTATTTGCAATGTTAAAAAACACATCAAATAGTTTCCTTTGACCTATTTATTTATTCCAATCCCAAGTCTATTCTTATTCATCATATAACTTATTGTCTTTGAAATTTATATTGCTAAGTTTTCTCTAGACACTCAAAACACATCTGCTATCGAGAAATATTGCAAGCTATCTGAGCGAAAAATGGATATTCTTTCCTCAGACAATCTTCCACAAAACTGTTAGAACAATTCAGCATTTTGAGAACTACATATGTCATAGTGTTATGCTTTTGAAATATTTTTCTCAGAAAATTGTAACCCCCTACCACCCCCTTCTTTTCATTGTTGAATTAATATATCTCAACATCAATTCCAAGAAAAGCAGTAACAGCCATATGGGGAGGGGGAGCGGAGGACAATTAATATAGTGAGGTAGGGGATGGGGACACTGGCAGCATCAATGAAATTATAACAATGTCTTTAAAATTCAAAAATATTAATTACAATTGAAAGAAAAGGGATTGAAGAAGCAACAGAAAAAAATTCCAGCATTTCTGATTTTTAAATGTGGAATAATTTACAAGAGAAAAATAGCTTCATGAAAAGCATCGCATATTTTTACATAAGTGTTTCAACAAGTTTTGTCATAGATTGTAGATCTAATCCCTAAATTCTAAAATTCAATTCTGGCAAAGCTGTATGTAATTTTAATAAACCATTCAAAAATACAGCAGGTGATTAGAAACTGAAATCACTGAAATCAGAAGGGCATTTTATCAAAGAAGGGGGTAGGACAAACGCCTTTGGCTGGCTACATGCATAATTAAATATTCCCCGGCTACATGCATAATTAAATATTCCCTTTGGCTACATGCATAATCAAATATTCCCCTTGGCTACAATGCATGATTAAATTTTATGTATGTCGGGACAGAGAAGTAAAACAGAAAGAGTCTAGATAAGAGTAATTTAGCTTCAAAACATTCTCAAAAAGGAATTTTCAATTAAAGGATTAGTTCAGTGGTCAAGCATGTTCATCTTATATGAAAGAGGACTTCAAAAGAATCAAAATAGTGAAGAAATTATACAAAAATCTTATTCCGTTAAGTAAATATTTCAGTTTAAAGTTTGGTATCATTTGTGTAGAAACAACTGAAATCAGACTAGTTGTGATGTCATAGCCTTAGATTCCTCAGTCTTTTTGTATTCTATCATATTTTGTCCTGCGATTTGTGGCTTAAAGATCATGGAATATGTCAAAAAAGTAGTAAAACTGAACCTAAGAAGGGTATTTATGATATTTTACCTAAAGAAAATTTGAGGGAAAATAATTTAAATAGTGAAAAAATTATATAAACTTTCTTTAAAATGCATAAGGACTTTGAGCAATCTGAGGCTGTGACATCACAACTAGTCTGATTTCAGTCGTTTCTACAGAAATGATACCAAATTTTAAACTTGAATATCTTCTTAACGGAATAAGATTTTGCAATGCTTTCTTCACCATTTTGTTTCTTTTGAAGTTCTCTTTCATATCAGATGGACATGTTTGACCACTGAACTAATCCTTTAAACCAAAAAAGGTCTAAATGATTAGAAATAGTAAACAATCTACTTTTTACAGCACTTGGAGCAGTGGCATAGGAAGTAGAGACAGGATAGAAGCTGCCCCTGTGAGAGGATGTCACGTGGCTGGTTACATGCTCTCCACCTGGTTGTAAGGTAAAATGTTTTTAAAAAGTTGGAAAATATTGGTAAAATTTGAAAAAGAAGTATTAGTAAACATAATAGGAATTGTTGTGAAATTTGGCCATAATTTCCAAAAATGGGAGCAACTTCCTGAAATTGAGAACAATTTCCTAAAAATGAAGAAAATTTCCCCGAAAATGAAGGAAATTTTCTAAAAATTGTAAATATAATTTTTTTTTCAAAAAAAGGAAGGGAATTTCTCGAAAATGGAGGAAATTTTCTAAAAACGGAAGATTTCCCATAAAATGAAGGAGATTTCCCGATAAAAAGCAACGTTTCATGGTGAAGCGTAATTAATTTTAAGTGCAATTTTTCGCTCACAACTGGGAAATTTGGGAGGCTTTTTCCTGCTAGGTAGGTCACCTTTCATAAACCCCTGGCAGAGAACTCTGATTAGGCTTAAAGGAAGGCATGATCAATTACGCACAAAGAAAAATGCAAGTTGCTTCCTGAAATGGATAGTTGATTTCACTCCTACCTGCAGTTAATGACAATCTGCAAAAAGAAGATAAAGATTTTTTTTTTAAATTGAAGGATATATCAAACACTTAAGGAAGGAAGAAAATGGTGAATGAAATATTCAAAGCATTTTACCAAAGATTTAAATCTAAAAATCATATCAGATTTATATAGAAATGACTGAAATCAGACTAAGAAGTGACGCAGATTTTACCTGCAGTTGATGACAATCTGCAGAAGGAGATTAAGAATTCTTGGAATCAAAGGAAAACCAGGATAAGGAATATGCCAAGATTTTACTCTGTTAGAGGATTAGTTCAATCTATCAATCAATCACTGCTTTGATACAGCACCAAAAACCAAAAAAGTATCTGCACTAAGGCGATATACAACAGGGATAGTTCAGGTTCAAGCATTCCAAGATCTTATTCCATTATTAAAGGAGATATCCAAGTTTAAAGTTTGGTATCATTCTTTGGGGGCAAGTTGTCCCTATGCAAGTTGTCCCTATGGCGAGCCTCTTATGGTGGTGCAGCTTACATGAGAACTGCATATGATTTAAAGTTCAATGGATACTGTAGCTTTAAATAATGTACAAAGCAGCCTTTAAAGAATTAGTTTAGTCGTCTAGCATGTTTATCTTATATGTAAAAGGTCTTCAAAAGAAACAAAATGGTGAAGAAAGCATTTAAAAATCTTATTCCATTAAGGAGATATTCAAGTTTAAAGCTTGGTATCATTTGTGTAGAAACAACAGAAATCAGACTAGTTGTAATGTTATTCACTTGGTTTGTGCCACGTCACATCCGGGAGATGACGTCATTTTCTAGAGTAAAAACAAACCTTTGCGCAATACACGTGGGCAAGTCCATATGCGTTTACTGTGTGCGTAAGTATGGCATGTAAACAAACACAGCTGATCACTTTGTTTTCACTTCAATGTGGGGTAAATGTGCACGGTTGCTATGTGGTCTGATGACCTTAGGTCACATTTCCAACCAAGTGAATACCTCAGATTCCTCAAAGTCTTCATGTATTCTATCATATTTTGTCCTGCAATTTGATATAAATAGGCAGATGGGAGATTCTATAGTCACCAGAAAGAGTTTAAGTTCTTCTTCTTCTTCCAGTTATGTACAGACCACAAAAAGCATACCAATGCACAGTGTATTCTTTAAATACCATATTCTTTAAATAGTGTATTCTTTAAATCAAAACAGAAACTCCTGTATTTTCCAAGTTATGGTCAATCATAATCTAAAATTTTGTTAAGTATTTAAAAGTTGTGATGTATGAAATTGAATTGGCACCTTCCTGACAGAAGGCAGCTTAAGCTTGATAAAGTTATTCGTTAACGTAAATGTCCAAAAGTGTTACCTTTCGATGGAGGAGGGACTCATTATGCAATAATAAATCATGTTTTCTTCCTTTAAATGTTGCTGTTCGTTGGTTAAAGGAATATTTCCATGGATTTTCATTTTTTCATATATGATAGAGAAAATTTGTAGAAACAAAGTGGTGAAAAAAACTATGTTAATATATCATTCTGTTTAGAAGTTAAAACAATTTAAAGAGTAGAAAAATGTTCTTAAAAACACCTCATACAGTATATGTTCTTCAGCTTGGTGATGTCTTCAAGGCAATTCCAGCACAGTTCTTATGTATTCCTTATCAATTTAATCACACTTTACACTTTTTTCACATTATCGAACAGCATTTTTGGTTCATTATAGTAATAGAGTGGAATATATCATTTGCAAGAAAAGATTTTGTTTTTCTTGGTGTACATCACATTTTTGATGAGAAAAAAATCCAAATCATTTTTAAAGAAATACAAAAGACGTTTTTTTGATATTTGTCTCTATGACATCACAGATGTTGCCAATCAGTCACTTTTGTCCAAATTCAAAAACACTTAAAAAATTTGTAACTTCTAAACGGAATAAGATATTAACATAGTTTTTTTTCACTACTTTGTTTCTAAAATGTTTCTTTATCATATATGAAAAAATGAAAATCCATAAGAATATTCCTTTAAGAAATTGCTTCAATTTCTTTCAATTCAACCAATTTTAGTTTGATAATTCCCTAATTATTTCTACTCCCAACCAAGAAAGCATTGTCTCATTTGGTAGTTCCCTCCCTGTAGCTTCCTACATCTCCCTCAGGATGTACATAAACATTACATACTTGTCTTAAACTCTGCTTTCCAACTTATCATTAGCCAAATCTCTAAGGACTAATTTATAACCGAGATATCAGAAAACCCCTGAAGCCATTTACAGAACTTTAAGGACTATTCTTCTGGGAATTGAAGACCTTTTTAGTGGGGGATTCAAGTACTGATTTCCGCAAGATGTTCACCGATGATTTCAATACTTCAAAGGTAAGAAAACTGTGTATTCTAGCAGGCTGGGTGTCAAAGTGGGCGCGTTTGCTTGGAAACGAGGCATGATTTCATGATAGATTGGTAATTTATGCTGAAGCAATTTTAAAGTTTTCTTTAAAAAAAACGTTCATCACCCCCACAAAAAATCTGTGCCTTAGTAAGTGTGTGTTGAATGAATAATTACTTGCGACAGTGGATCTATAAAACAATGCAATTCATTACAGTTTTACGCATAAAAAATGAATAAGAAATGATTAAATTGAAAAGTGCTTAGAGAAATAACCCAAAAAAGTAACTTTAAGTTTGCAAAAGTGTGTTAAACATTTTACTTAAAAAATGAACAAAAAATAAATACTTTACCACATTTAAAAAAAAAAAAAGTGTGTTCAACATTTGGGCAAAATAGAAATCTTTTCATCGTTCACAAATTTTGTTCATTAAATACTATTAAGAAATTTGGATTAGCCTTTACGACATTTTTAAGGGGTGGGGACATCCGGCATGTGCCTCCCCCCTCCACCTTCCCATTGGAGAAAAATGTAAAAAAATACATAAAAAAGGAAAGAAAAGGCATCATAATCTTAAAGGTGGGACGAAATGTGTTAAAAACATACCCTAGCAGTTATGTATAGTGCATCATAGATTCACACAATAGGTTATTATTCTACTTTTTTCGTAAACAACAAATTTAGACCATAAATATTCCTTTTGTGAAATGAACTATGGCCAAACTAGGAGTAATATAATTGGTGTCTGGCACACACAGTAATTGCCGTGAAAAATGGAAAAAAAGGGGTAGAGGGATGCCTAAAGCAAATTTCGGCATGCAGCCGGAGCTGGGAGGATCAGGTGGTTAAATGTAATGTCAAGTGGTGCCTTACCCATGAAAAAGTCCTGCACCACCACTGACATCAGAGATATATGAAGGGTCACCTCTAAGTGCCGTCCCCCAACTATCACAGCTTGAAGCTGAAAATTGTACTTCAGATTATTATATATTTCTGTCAATCATTGCTATTCATCAGGATCCCCTTATACAATTTTTAGCTTGCAGCATGTTTGCGACAAGCTAACATTCTACAAGCTTGCAGCAAGTGTGCTGCAAGCTGGTATTTGCAACAAATACCAGCTTGCTAGCTTGTGCAAGCTAGCATAAAATATTTGTTAGCTTGCGCAAGCTTGCAGAAAGTTTTGCTATTTTGCACAAGCTTGTAGATAGTTTTTGCTAGCTTGCACAAGCTAATTTTTTCCAAATACTAGCTTGCAACATGTTTGCTGCAAGCTTGCAGCATGCTTGCACAAGCTAAACATTGTTAGCTTGTCAAAAGCGTGCTGCAAGCTCGCTGCTAACTAATATTGCTGTAAGGACAAAATCTACCCTAATGACACAATTATGGTTGGTGAATGTAAACAGTTGTCATTTACGTTGGCTCTTGGTGGAAAATAATGTTGAAGGTTGATTGTTCGTAGGAACTCATTAGCCCAATGCATTGTTTTAATTTTGGGTCATATGTGAACCACGTGCTACGTTATCTCAACACTAGCCTGCCAACCCAACATGGTACCTACCTTTGGCCAAGTTTGGCTCAACGTAGTATGCTATCTGCGTAGCCTTCTTACACCCTTATGAGATCTATTGTTGCTGAAATTTAACGTCCCAATTGAGAAGAAAACATGCAACCAAGGAGGTATAATCCTCTCAGGTACAGTTAATTGCTCATAGCTCATTATGGATGATGGGGGGCAGGATGGGGTGTTGTAAAGGAGCTAGAGGTTCATAAAGGGGTGCCAGCCCACTGGTCTAAAGGTCCATTAGTTCGAAGGTTTAATAGTCCAAAAGGAAAGAGGCCCACTAGTCCAAAGGTTGGATAGTCCAAAGGCTCACTAGTCCAAAGGTTCATTAGTCTGAAGGCCTAATAGTCCGAAGGCCCAATAGTCTGAAGGTTAAATAGTCCAAAGGTGTACCCTATCCTTACGCTTGGGACTATTGGGCCTTCACACTTGTGAACCTCTGGACCTTCAGACTAGTTGGCCTTTTCTTTTGGACTATTGAACCTTCGGACTAGTGGGCCTTTATTTTGGACTATTGACCCTTCGGAATCATGGGCCTTTGGACCAGTGGGTGGACACCCATAGAGAAACCAGAAACATATGGCACCAGAAACTGGTCAAAGAACCTGATACTAGGGTGTGGGTATGTACAGTACCTATTGTTCTTTGATGTTCAAAGAGAGGCCATTTCTTTCAATTTAAAATAAGGACTTCAGAATTAAATTTTTAGAGTAGAAAATTCCTTGCTTTTTCTCAGTAGTTACTACCTTGGAAACAAGAGCCTGGCTTCTTCCTCCCCCCCCCCCCCTTCCTCCCTCTCCCCCCTTCCCCGCTCTATAATTTCTACCCTAAAAACCTATCCGTGAAGCTTTCATTGTAAAATTTGTTATCATTTCAGAGTTGTAATAAGACTTTTTTTCTTTCCAAATTGAGTCATTCGTAGGATGCTGTTCCCCCATTCTATTCCCCCTCCCCCCCCCCATTTTATGCCCCTCCCCCAACCTTCAAATAAAAACCTTCTTCCACCTTCAATGTGTCATTGTTTTTACTATAGTATTACAATTTTTCATTCTGGCTGCTAACCTAACTTGGAATTTTACACATTTTAAAATTCATAACCCACTTTAACTGAACTTTTGCAAAAAGAAGCGAGATCTGCACTGATTTTTGAATTGTGTATATTATAAACAAATTGTATTTAGTATGGAGGGTACATGTTAAATATTTCCCATGAAAGATTTTTTCTTCAAATTCGTGATCAGAAGCGAGACTTCATTTGACACAAAAAAGAACATTTCCCTCGAGATATTTTCTCGGATCTATTATTCTGTATGTAAATTGTATTATTATGTTTAATTATATTCTATGAACAATCTCTGAATATCTTGTGTTATGAATACTTAGAGAGGGTAATATTTGTAGGACTTGTATGTATTTATTGATGATGCTTTCACAGATTAGCTGTTTCTGCCCTGAATGTTGATGAGAAAAGTTGTATTTTCGGGAAGTGACATTAATCTTTAAAAAAAGAACTCTAATTTTGGGATGAATGAAATTGTTGCATTATTCAATTTTTTTTATATACTGAATTCAACACTGTATGCAGAGAGAATTTTAAGGAGAAACTAGCATTTATGATTCAAACGCATTGACCTTGTTTATATTGCTAACAAGTTTTAAATCAAGCACTGATTAACAGGTTCCGGTAGTATACACCCGAAAAGAGCAAGCAGTTTTGTTGGCATAGAAATCTTATCCAGAAATATTAAAGGTTTTGAAATCCATTGTCATGTTTGGGCCCCTAAAAGTTTGGGAATATTTTACAAGGGAGCTTTACAATTATCCCCCTTCCCTCAACCCCAACCCCTCTGTTTCAACAGAGTAAAGCAACATTTTGGGACCTGCACTACAAAAATGATGAAAAAGGTCTGCACTATGAAAATGGTGCAAAAAAGCACCTGCTTAAGTGTATATATATATATAAATATAAATATATATGTATTTATTATATATATATATATATATATATATATATATATATATATATATATATATATATATATATATATATATATATATATATATAGATATACATATATATAGATAGATATTTTATATATATATATATATATATATATATATATATATATATATATATATATATATATATATATATATATATATATATATATATATATATATATATATATTATATATATATATATATATATATATATATATATATATATATATATATATATATATATTACATATGGAAGTGCCTACCCCCTCCCCCTTTTCTTCCCGGGATAACAGCCCTGACCCAGTGGATGATTCAGTGGCTTTGATAATTGATAATGATCACTGCCATTATATGCAAGATATTAAATTTAAACATCTCTTTGCTTTGACTAATCTATGTACCCTTTGATGGCCCTCACTTTTCTCTCCGATGGTGATCTCGGGGGGACATGTCCTTCCCAATAATTTTGTTGGGGGACGATATAAAGCCTATTTGGCTGGCTACACCAATGTCTGCAGGATTTCCCCCTCCACCCTCCCCTTCCCCTAATAACCAAAAAAATCGCTTCCACTGCCTTTAGGCTAGGGTTGCCCCTACTTAAATCCCATCAAGCCTCGAGGGAAGGGCTGGTGCTTATACCCGGTTTTTGTGGTGCTTAGTGGACAAGAGTACTCGACACTCTCTGGATGGGACACCAGTCCATCGCAGGACAACTCCTCAGCTGAAACTGGTGGTTTGGGCAGATAGTAAAGGGAGGGGGGGTGGGCTACTCATTGCACAGCTGAGTGAACTGGAGCAAATGGGATAAATTGTCTCGCTCAAAACACAGCACAGCACTCTGGCTGAGATTCGATCCCAGTACCTTTTGAGTAGGAAACCGATGCCCTAATCACTGGGTTATGGCACTCCCATTACAGTGGTACCCCCATAAACTTTGATATTTGTTGTATTACCATCTACAATTGCGATTTTTATGCATAATCATGATGATGAAAATAAGTGGAGCAAAACTGCTCCAAAAACTATCATTTCCGATCATTATCTGTCAAGTGTGTACCAGATATTGCTCACAATTTAGGTTAGGTCAATTCAGTAAGGAATCTGAAACAGGAAACATTAGGTTCTATGTGATGCGGCTGGAAATGAATTGCTGTTTGTTCATGAGGGTTACAGCACATACTATGAAGAGTCAGCACGAATTATGTTCTGTTTAAAAAAAAAAAATACAACAAAATTTGAGGTGTTTTGCTCTTCATGCGTCACATTTTTTCAATATAAAAAAATTGTTCAAATTTTGATTACTCATAACTTGAAAACTACACATGCTATTTTCAAAATGCAGAGACTAATAAACTCAGAATATCATGCTCTTCTCAGTGCGTAGTTGAACAAAACAAATTTGTACAGTAAGCTGTCCATGTCCATGCTTCATGTCCATAGGCTTACATACAAAAGTTTTAACATTCATGAGCGCGTAACTTACGTTATGAATGGTGTACATTCAGGTAACTTGCCACAAGGGTAGATGACATGGGTTCTGTTCAAATAAGTATCATTGCGGGTTGTGTGTGCATACTAATTAGCTTATTTGCATTTCAATGAAAATTTGTGTATCTATGAATTGTCTTAAATTAAAGCGGGAGTGGGAGTTTTGTTTACACAAATGATCATATATGTTATGAGCATTGTCCACACTTAATGGTGAGGTGTAATATGAATATCAATTAGGTTATTTAGGCATACCAATACACTTTTGTAGAAAATCTTTAACCTGAGATAATAACTTGATACTTGATACACTTGTACGTGGCATTGGTACTGTTCATTTGGCATGATTTGGGGGTTGTGTGTACATACTTATTAGCTTATTTGCATAACAATGAAAATATTTGTATAAAGTGGATGTGGGGATTTTGTTTACACAAATGGTTATATATGTGAAGAGCATTGTCTACACTCAATGGTGAGGTGTAGTGTGCATATTGATAAGGTTATTTGCAGAAAGACTTTTGCAGCTGTCAAATTATATTTACCCTTAATTAGATTCTTTCCAAGTACTTTCCTGGCATATCCAATAGTTCTAATCCCCAAAATCACAGGGGAAAATATGAAAGAATACCTAAAGACTGAGGATATCAGGATGTGATGTCACAACTATATAGTGATCAGATTTCAGTCGTTTCTAACAAATAAGACAAAACTTTTGACTTTAATATCTTCTTAATGGATTAATTTTTTGGAATGCTTCCTTCACCATTTTGTTGTTGTTTGTTTCTTTCTTAGTCTTTCATATAAGATATTAACTTCACCACTGAACTAATCCTTTAAGATGATAGAGAGGGTAGTTGGAAAGTAAATGACGGAAGAAATAACAAATAATTGCATCATGCTGCAAGAATACATTGTTCATATTTTAATATTTCATTGACATGGGCAAGTCATGGGTCTCTCCAAGGGCATAGATCCATTTTTTGGGATGGGTTGGGGGGGAAGGTGATGATTTTTGTGTGTCACCGATAGGTGTGGGGTCTAGGGGCCTGCATAAGGGCCTCTGTTGGGGGTCCAGGGGGTGAAGCTCCTGGAATATTTAATATTTGAGGGCTAAAATTGGCCCCAAAATAACATCAAAACATGCTTACGGTCCAAACACATTTACCTCTAAAAGCCGTAGAAAACTAGTATAGTACAGGCCGTACTCTTGGGGTGAAATTCGAGTCCAAAATAATTAAAACTCATTCTTAATAACAAACAGGTTGATTCAATTTAAGCTTTCGAATGCAAAATAAATAATCCTTCCCCATCCCCCTCCCCCTTTCCCATTCACACACACACACACACCTCCCCTTGGCGGGCCTGGGTAAAATAATACCGGTCATTGCGGTGATGAGCAAATGCATCACTTGTCATAGAAATTAACACTGCGTCTTGTATCTTTGCATGAAATAGAAGATCCCTTGAATTGTTAAGTATCGTTAGATTAAGGTCACATCAAGAAACTTCTGAAATCAAAATTTACAAAATCTTATCACGTGATGTTAGTCAGGATAGCTATTATATCGTGGTAATTGAGATGAAAGTATATATTTTCTTGATTTATGTGTAGTATTATGATATACAGTAATCGTTGCCAATTTCTCGATCAAATAACAGAAGTGGCAAAAAGCATTTATTTCAGTATTTGAAAATTTGGGGCTGTATCATCAGCAAAAGTGGGACGGGGAGGAGGAGGATAATTGTACATTCCACATCCCCTTTTTAAAAAGTAGGGAGTTATTTATATATACCCCCTACTCCTCCCCCCCTACCCCTCCCCCTACCCCTCCCCCCTACCCCCCCCCCCCCGATCTATGCCCTTGGGTCTATCCTTTGTTTGTGACTCAGTTGATATAATGAAAAGAGGTGTTTCATTTATAAGGATTTCTTTCATGTTTTCTGAGTTACTGGGTGAGGTAGTAACCTCACCCAAAATGTCTGATATTTTGATATTTTGAGGCTGGCAGTAAAATGTGAAAATCTAAAGAAAGAGGAAAAAGGAAGTGCATCCTTCACAAGCTCATGTAATTAAAAATCTTTTTCCCTAGTAGCCCCATTACCAGCATATACGTCCCCTACTAGCCCCATTACCGGCATACACGTCCCCTACTAGCCCCATTACCGGCATACACGTCCCCTACTAGCCACATTACCGGCATACACGTCCTCTACTAGCCCCATTACCAGCATATACGTCCATCAACAAGCCCATTGTCTACACTAGCTTCGAATAGTCCACCATACTGTCATTCCACAGTTCTTATTGTATAATTACAACCCTCAAACATTGTCTGTATCTTATATCATATTATGTAAATCACAAGTGATCTGAATGCCAGCAAACATTACATATTAATTAATACCTGGGAATTCTCCTTCTCAGAGACCATACTTCCCATTCTCCTATTCTTGGAAAAAGAAGTATGTCTTTTGCATGCCTTAAATTCATTGGAAGACTGTGGGTGTCTTGCATGGCAGTCACGTTTATTCATTACCTTAATGCATGCATCACGTTTCTCGTGGTAGATAGTGACTAGAATCAAATTTGAAATATCATGACCTTGCCTTCCAGCTAGGTTTCAGAAAATCTGTTCATTTTTGTGGAAATTGTGTGTAGGATGGTTTTTCGTCAAAAGAAAGTGAGAATTTTTCTTGGTGCGAATGTCAATTTGGTTTTTAAAGCCTGAGGAGGGGGGGGGGCACTTCCATATGTGAGGTATATATACATGTGCCACCTGAGCAATTGCCTTTTTGTTCAGAATTTTCGTAGTGCAGGTATCAATAATCTTATCTCTCATACTGCTGGTCTCTACAAAATTGCATATTTTCAAACTATAGTTATCAAAAATAACTTATTTTTGTACTGCAGGTATCAAAAATAACTTATTTTTAAACTGCAGGTATTAAAATCATACACTGTTATACTGCAGTTACCAAAAAATCTCTCATACTGCAGTTCACTTTGAAATTCTGAGTGGCACATACCTACCACTTTAGTATGGAGGTGCCCTCCCTCTTTTAGGTTTATGGATACTAGAAAAAACATGGGCTTGATTGGATTCAAATGTGATCTAATCCACTAAAACAGCAAAATATTCCATTAAAATTGGTTAAAAATTGACCAATTTACAGCATTTTCAATTGTTAGCTGTTCTTGCCCAATAATGTGTGACATCAACTTTTGTAAAACCTTTTTTTTTTTTTTTTCATTCCTCTGTCAATGTTGTCTGAAATATAGAATTGGACTTTGGGCAAAATTTGTTGGAACTTTGTCACACCCTGAATCATCATGTATCTAGAAAAGGCATTCTGAAATTCACAAGTAGCTGAATTTGAAGAACAGAATTGAAAAAATTATCAAAAAGTTTTCCTCTTAGTATATCACAAATTCTGAACAAATCATGAAAAAAATCATGAAAACTAAATAAGCTTTTTGCAAATTTTAAAAACTATTCTACTCAGAATTTCATGCTCTTTCACAAATCTCAAATCTGCAAGATGTCCATAGTCCTTAAGGTCCATTGATATGCAAATTAGTGAACAATTAGTTTGGTTTTGATATCATTTCAAACCTTTAGATTTTAATTATAAACAAAATAGATGCCAAAATCACATAAATATTGACCTTTCTATACCTCTTCAAACTATTAGGTTTTAATGTCATTTTAAATTGGACATTAAATTCAGATTTTCCCTCTTTGTTATGATATACAAGACTTTTCTCAGAATTTCACATCTTCCAAAGCAATTATCGAACATATATAGTATTTTCCAATTAATTGAATAAATTAATTATGTCAAAAATAACTTACATGGAAACAGTAATTTATTTTATTTTATTTCACACTGCCCTCTGAAAATGACATCAACAATATTTTCATTATTAAAATAAGCTCTATTTCATTATTTACAGTATTTCAAATTTTAGGCTTAAAGAAAAAATTACTGTATTCTACGTATTAAGCCCAGGACACTTACGAAAATAAAGTTGCACCACTTTTTGGGCCCAAAGTTTCTTCCTAATAAGCATCCATGTTCAGGAGTCGCATACAGTGTGCTATTTGAACTGCATTGTGTGGTGAACTCTTCTATACCAGCCCTACAATTTATATCTTACCTTTACCGCTCTCCTCTCCCGACTGTGGAGATTGAGGCTTCATGGAGTAGCTTCTTCTATTTCTTTCTGTCTCTTGCAAATTCTGTCGCCTCCCTTCAACTATTCCACCCAATCTCCTTCCTCTCTTTCACAACTGTCCTTCTCCAAGTTGTTTTTGGTCTTCCTCTTTTCCTGCTTCCCTGCGCGGTCCACAACAATACTATTTTTGCATAATAATCATTTTCCCTCCTTAGCACATACTCAATCCATCTTCTTATATAAATTGTCTTGCTGATTGGTATTTATTGTCTGTGTTCTTTCATATAATTCATTATTGCTGATCTTCATTGGCCATCTTATTTTCATGATTTTCCTTAGGCAGTTCCTTCAAAATATGTCCAGTTTATTTTCATCTGATTTGTTGAACTTTCAGGTTTCAGAGCCAAAAGGTAACACTGGTATAACATTGGTGTGAAAAAAAGTTTGGTTTTTCTTTTGTACATGTTTGAATTCCATATTTTACTAAGTTGTTTAAATGTGGTCAGTGCTAAGGAGATTCTCCTTCTCGTGTCATCTTCGGTCCCTCCATCTTTAAACAATGTTGTGCCCAGATATACAAACTTGTCTACATCCTCTAGCTTGTTATCTGATACAGTTATTGCTCTTCCTCTGTTATTGTTCGTCTTCTTTCACTCATTTTCAGCCCAACATATCTTTCAATTTCATGAAGTCGGATTGTTTTCTTCTGTAAATTTGTACTTACAATACAAGCCCTACAATAACCACCACAACAATAACACCCTCAGTGTCAGATGCAAAATAAGCAAAGAATGTAACCAAACTCATTTGAAGTCTTTAAATTAATCAAATAAATTATGTTATCAGTCAAAAAATGTTGGGTGGCGCTCATTAGAGCAGGGGTACTTAATACGCCGAATACGGTTAAGTTTCCTTTGCAGTGGTCTTTGAATTTTTATTGTACATGATATATATCTTTAAGAACTTTATGTCAATGCAATCAGGATGATGAAAAAAAAAAAAAATTATAACAATACATTATAATGATATGGAATTGTAATTAGAAAATTTCAGATGGTAAATGTATAACAAAGTTAAAACAGATCTAATAATTGTTACAATTTTGCTTTGAACTTTTTTGAAATTTGTAAAATTTTCCAAAAATCACACAAAATTAGGATCATGGTTCAAAAATTCAGATGAGGCAGAAAACTTTTGATTGTGACAAAATAAATCAAAAAATTTAGGATTATGACTAACAATATGGAAAATTCTAGTGATTTGGAAAATGTTATACCATGAGTCAAAAATTTTAATAGTAATTTGGAAAATTGAATATTTCTCCTCCCCCTCCCCCATTCCCTCCCACCCACCTCTCTAAACAGCCCAGATTCACTACTTTTATTATCACATGCAAGAACTGACCTCCATTTTCCAGTTTGTTTAGCTTAATTCATTTGTTTACTAATTGTGTGCCACCTCCTTTCCCATTTTATTCAAATCAATCAATGAAGTAAATGTGAAAAACAAAATTAAAGACGTGCAAAACAAATCCACCATCCAACTGTTATTGTCAAATTGTCGTAAAAGAGCAATGAAACTGCAATATTCATAAGCGAACGTGCTCATCGGCCTGACAACCTGAATGCACGCTGAATGAGGTAATGGCTAGTTTGATCCAGGTTTAGACTAAAAGTGAATGATTTGAGGGTTTTTATTTCCTTTAACAGTTTGTGGGGGGCGGATGTTTGTTTGTCTGCATTGTGTTTTGATATTTAAAGATTTCATATTATTTGATTTTTGCTTTCTTTGTAGCAGATTTAAAGACCTTGACCTGTTTACATTTGATAAACAATAACAAACTACATGCACATTTATATCTGTCAACCTTGAATTTTTTATCCTAATATTTCCACGATCTGATAACAAATGGCTCCCATTTCCAGGGTAAAACAAAATTTGCATTATCTGAAAAGTTATCTCACAAATATTTGTAAACATATTTTTCTGAACAAAAGAAAAAAGAAATGAGTTATTTTGTTGTTTAGTGATTAATTTGTTATGCAAACAAAAGGTAAGGAAAGGTATGCAAACAGGATTTTTACTGGATGGTAGTTTCTCCGAAATTTGAAAAATTGAGAAACGCACATGCTTGATCAGTCCATCTATGGGGGGTGTTGATTAGCCTCAGGGCAATGAATAATGGGTTTTGGAGCCCACCCACCCACCCTGAAGAAGCATTCTTGCGGTCGGAGTCGACATAACCATGTACGAGCTCAGTGCAGTTTTGCCAAGTTTGAGGGGAAACTTTATTATTACAGTCAATGGGATATTTTTTTATGAATACCTTGTCACCTCAGACAGTCAGCGAAAATCAATGGTACTCATATATGTTGGAAACTATTATCTAATACACAACATATTTGAAGGAAAATATATTCTGTCCATTATTTGTTGAAAAATGAAAACAAATATGTTTTTCTCCCATTGACTGCAATGATAATTGACTTGTTTGTTTTCCTCTTGACTGAAGTTTGAGTTTTAAAAAAGCATTATTACGTCGCCTTGCACCACAACATACCCGGATGTTACATCGCCGGGCTCCACAACATTCCCGAATGTCCGACCTCCAGAATAAAAACGCAACCTGAGTTTGAGTTTAATTGGAAAGAAATATGCTACAAATAAAAACCATGAAAATAAACAAAACTTCCATCAAAATCAATTTAAAACTAACCATTCTACATATGGCCTTGCCTAATAAATCATGCAATTGTTTTGTGACATGACAAAGAGCAAAGCTTAGCGCTAGCTTGGTGTTTCATATGGAAACCGTTTCTCTAAAGCTGCATCTAAGAGAAAAAATTTGCATGGCTGATGCTCATTTAACTTGCGGTTAATTCTCCCCGAATTTGTGTGTAAGCTCAACAGGCCACGAAAATTGGCATTATCTTTACAACAGCTTGTACAGCCTTTTGATTGGTGGGTTGAAGTACGAAGAAAAAGGGGAACAATGTCATTGACTTTTGTATATCCTTGTACGGAAAGGCCTGCTCTGTTTAGCTGGAAAGGAAGTAAATGTGTGACATACGGTGATAATAAGTTACGATGTCAAAAAGTGTCACAAGTGTGTTCAGAAAGGTCTCTTTGTAGGTCAAGATACGGGTGAGAATCAAGTAGAATAGATAGAAAGAAACACTATGAAGAAGAGAATGATACAATATGAAGAAGAGAATGATACACTATGAAGAAGAGAATGATACACTATGAAGAAGAGAATGATACACTATGAAGAAGTGAATGATATACTATGAAGAAGAGAATGATACACTATGAAGAAGAGAATGATACACTATGAAGAAGAGAATAATACACTATGAAGAGTAGAATGATACACCATGAAGAAGAGAATGATACACTATGAAGAAGAGAATGATACACTATGAAGAAGAGAATGGTACACTATGAAGAAGAAAAAGAAACACTATGAAGAAGAGAATGATACAATATGAAAAAGAGAATGATACATATGAAGAATGAAGAGAATGATACACTATGAAGAAAAGAATGGTACACTATGAAGAAGAGAATGATACACTGTGAAAAAGAGAATGATATGCTATGAAGAAGAGAATGGTACACTATGAAGAAGAGAATGATACACTATGAAGAAGAGAATGATACACTATGAAGAAGAGAATGATACACTATGACGAAGAAAATGATACACTATGAAGAAGAGAATGATACGCTATGAAGAAGAGAATGATACACTATGAAGAAGAGAATGGTACACTATGAAGAAGAGAATGATATACTATGAAGAAGAGAATGATACGCTATGAAGAAGAGAATGATACGCTATGAAGAAGAGAATAATACACTACGAACAAGAGAATGATACACTATGAAGAAGAGAATGATACGCTATGAAGAAGAGAATAATACACTACGAACAAGAGAATAATACACTACGAACAAGAGAATGATACACTATGAAGAAGAGAATGTCGTAAATGGAGTTCCTCTCCATATATTAATCTTCACTAATTGTCTTCAAATGGGAGCAGTTGAATATAGCCAAGAAGTTTTAAATCTGGACCCTCAATCAAATGTAGAGCTGTAGTTTTCATCCAGAAAGTTAGGGGACATGGCTGCTTATTTAAAATGTGCAGGAGGGGTAGAGGGGGTGGAACAAGAGGCAAATTTTCTCCAAAATGTACTGAATTTTTTCAATTTGACTGAAAAGTGGGGAAGGGAACAGACCTATCCCGTCCCCCAAGGAATAACATCCCTAATCAAATGTATGCAGGAGGTGGATGATTTTCAGTGACTGATAGGTAGGGTTTAAAAAGAGCAAGGGAGAACTTACCCCCATCCCCACCCCACCCCTCCCCCCCCCCCTCCCACACACACACACACTTTTCTAAAATAATATCTTTTGTATGGTGATTTTTGTAATCTTAACTTAATTTTTTTCCCCTCCCCCACTTTTGACTTTGACCCTCAACTTTGGGTCAGCAAATCCTGCCTATGGATACGGTCATCCAACTCAAGACCCCCATTGAAGACCCCTGATACCACACCTACTTGAACTCATCCAATGGCAATTAAAGTGCCAAACTGGCCTCCTCTTCCAATCATAAATATTTTAATTCGTACAATTTCCTTATAACCGTAGATGTGAACTCTCACAGATAATATGTTATTTTTTTTAAACCTTTTTGTGTGGTTAACCTATGAATAATATCAAACTTTGGCTGTACAGATACCTCAGAAGGTTGGATTGTATTATAATGCTAATCCCTTTCAGAGAAACTGAACTGCCCCAGACTTGAACTTTTTTTTCCTCTTTTGGCTAGTTTCACTGGAAGACGAATCGGTTTTAATTTCCTGAATAGGTTTCTGAATGGACAATTCGTTGTAATCTTCCAATTGGGGTTCGATCCAAACTTCCAAATGAGGGACCTCCAAATTGGGGTTCAATTCAAACTTCCAATTGGGGGACCTTTAAATTAAGGGATCTCCCAATTGGAAGATTATGCAACCTGGAGATTAAAGATGGAAACTTCTATTATCTTTGCCAACAAAGGGGAAGGGGGTTAAGTTTTCACCTGCACTTGTTTGTCATAAAGATATCTCAAGATCTGACCATTGGTTTTTGATAAGATTTTGGGTGTGGTTTTGTAACTGGAAAAGTAATTAAACTTGGGATATATTTGTGGTGTTCTTACTGCATTCAGGCTTCAGGAAAATGAGATTAAAATTTAGGACATATAACAGAATATGGGAAGGAAAGAAATGGAGGAGTGGGTATGTTTTAGGGTGAATTGTCTGTCATCAACATATCTCAAGAACTGAAGATTGGATTTTGCATAAATTTGGTGTGTGTTATTTTTGCTACTTTATGGCGACATGATTACAATTTGGGACATCTTCAAACAGGGGGAGGGGCAAAAATGGAGGGGTGGACATGTTTTAGGGTGGGATCTGTAGAGACTTAGTTCAAACTTTCCAATGGAATGTGCTGAACAATGAATTCATGCCCTGAAAGGAAATCCAAACAATCAATTTTATGGACTTATTAAGAAAAGAAAATCAAGTTTGACACTCAAACAATTGGTTTCTGGCATGACAGGAAAATGATGAAATGTAACTTGCCTGAAAGAACTCAAACAATGAATGTTTAAAGTCTGAATAAATCTGTAATTTACCTTTTAACAAATATCTTTTAAAGAAGACTCTTTTTAAGTCAGGAATGATTTAGCCATCATTCTACTTGCCCGGTGTGACATTTTACATTCTGCTAAAAAACTGTTAATTACAGCACCTTGATAGCCGATCGAAATAACATTTACATTTTAATGATGTTTCGTTAGCATTAAATGATTACTTTTTGCCTGCAGTGAAAAGGTAATTGACAGAATGACGTCAAACTCCCATACTTCTTAGAAGTGAGAGAGTGTACTTCCATGAATTACTTAATTACCCATTTTAGATTGGTTGGAATTTGCAGAAGAGAATGAAAACAAAACAAAAAAAACTAAGAAGAAGATATTTAGAATTTACAGTTTGTAAGCTTTGTGGATGGACTACATGGTTACAATCATTAATTTTTACTGAATATAAATTTTAGATAAACTTATACAACCTCGTTTTTCATATATAATTTATTTTATTTTCTTGGAAAGATCAATTTTTCAGATGTAGGATAGAGGGCATTATTGAAAGTTTGTCATTTTTGCAGCAATGCTAAATTAGCAGGTCAGCCTAAGCTATGAATTGTAATTTTAAAGTAAATATTTTTGTTAATCTGCTAATTCTTTTGCTGTTTGCTATTTGTGAATTTTAAGATAAATGTTTTTGTTAAGCTCACTGTGTTTTGCTTGGGTATCTTTGAATTGTGATTTTAAGATAAATGTTTTTGTTAAGCTCACTATGTTTTGCTTGGGTATCTATGAATTGTGATTTTAAGATAAATGTTTTTGTTAAGCTCACTATGTTTTGCTTGGGTATCTATGAATTGTAATTTTAAGATAAATGTTTATGTTAAGCTCACTATGTTTGCTTGGATATCTATGAATTGTAATTTTAAAATAAATCTTTTGGTTTAGCTCACTATGTTTGCTTGGGCATCTATGAATTGTAATTTTAAAATAAATGTTTTTGTTTAGCTCACTATGTTTTGCTGGGCATCTATGAATTGTAATTTTAAGATAAATGTTTTTTTTAAGCCCACTATGTATTGCTTGGGTATCTATGAATTGTAATTTTAAAATAAATCTTTTGGTTTAGCTCACTATGTTTGCTTGAGCATCTATGAGTTATAATTTTAAAATAAATGTTTTTGTTTAGCTCACTATGTTTTGCTTGGGCATCTATGAATTATAATTTAAAAATAAATGTTTTTGTTAAGCTCACTATGTTTTGCTTGGGCATCTATGAATTGTGATTTTAAGGTAAATGTTTTTATTTAGCTCACTATGTTTTGCTTGGGCATCTATGAATTGTAATTTTTGGATAAATGTTTTTGTTAAGCTCACTGTGTTTTGCTTGGGCATCTATGAATTGTAATTTTAAGATAAATGTTTTTGTTAAGCTCACTATGTTTTTCTTGGGCATCTATGAACTGTGATTTTAAGATAAATCTTTTTGTTAAGCTCACTATGTTTTGCTTGGGTATCTATGAATTGTGATTTTAAAATGAATGTTGTTATTTAGCTCACTGTGATTTGCTTGGGTATCTATGAATTGTGATTTTGAGGTAAATGTTTTTATTTAGCTCACTATGTTTTGCCTGGGTATCTATGAATTGTGATTTTAAGATAAATCTTTTTGTTAAGCTCACTATGTTTTAGTTGGGCATCTATGAATTTAATTTTAAGATAAATACTTTCCTGGACAAGCAATGCAGTAAAAACCATTCTTCAAAATGCCCCATTGTCCCCAAATCGTGTCTTATATGGCAAGCCTGAGCGGACTTACCACCCGTGCACTCCTTTCAATCCCCCGCCATGGGCCTAATTTCCCCTGCCATGGGCCTAATTTCCCCTGCCAGTGCCTCCCTCGTCGGGGGCATTGCTGCAATGGTACTTGATGGGGGGGGGGACAAGGAACCATGACCCCAAATCAAGATTTGGTCCCCAGGTTTTGCCATTATATTTTTTGCCAGGGAGGGGGAGGGGAACTTTATCTAAATTGAAGGAATATTATAACAAAGACTATTAAAAAGAGAGAAAAGAGAAGTATTTTTCCCCTCCCTCCACCTCAACTGTAGAAAATCGCTCAACATTGAGAACTAAAGGTCACATATCCTCTACTAATAAAATAAAATAATCTGGAAATCAGTCATTTGTGTGAAGGGGTAGAACAAAGGTGTCCTATCTTCTGAAACTTTTGGCCCCCAATCCTTGACCAATGTGCTTTAAGATGTTTAGTTCACATTTCCTCTTTCTTTTGTCCCACAGACTCTAGGATCAGTGAGGGTTTTTTGGATGCTTATTACTACAGTAAGTATTATAAAAAAATATGTATAAAAAAGTCTTTCTTGATCATTAGAGATTCTACCTCTCAGAAAATCTTGCATTATATGAACCTGAGCAATTCAGTGTTGGAAGAGGAAAGGAGTGTTCGGTAATATAAAGAATAAAATGAAAAAAGGAAGATTGCAGCACCTGAAAGAAGTTGGAAATGTGGAAAATCAGCTTTTGGTATTTAGTATGACTGCAGGAGTATACAATTCTTTTCAAAGGTGAGTGAGGATGTGATGGGGACAAGTCAAAGTATGAGGATGTGATGGGGACAAGTCAAAGTACGAGGTTGTGATGGGGACAAGTCAAAGTATGAGGGTGTGATGGGGACAAGTCAAAGTATGAGGATGTGATGGGGACAAGTCAAAGTATGAGGATGTGATGGGGACAAGTCAAAGTACGAGGATGTGATGGGGACAAGTCAAAGTATGAGGATGTGATGAGGACAAGTCAAAGCACGAGGATGTGATGGGGACAAGTCAAAGCACGAGGATGTGATGGGGACAAGTCAAAGTATGAGGATGTGATGGGGACAAGTCACGAGGATGTGATGGGGACAAGTCAAAGTACGAGGGTGTGATGGGGACAAGTCAAAGTACAAGGATGTGATGGGGACAAGTCAAAGTATGAGGATGTGATGGGGACAAGTCAAAGTATGAGGATGTGATGGGGACAAGTCAAAGCACGAGGGTGTGATGGGGACAAGTCAAAGTATGAGGATGTGATGGGGACAAGTCAAAGTATGAGGATGTGATGGGGACAAGTCAAAGTATGAGGATGTGATGGGGACAAGTCAAAGTATGAGGATGTGATGGGGACAAGTCAAAACGAGGATGTGATGGGGACAAGTCAAAGTATGAGGATGTGATGAGGACAAGTCAAAGTACGAGGATGTGATGGGGACAAGTCAAAGTATGAGGATGTGATGGGGACAAGTCAAAGTACGAGGATGTGATGGGGACAAGTCAAAGTACGAGGGTGTGATGGGGACAAGTCAAAGTACAAGGATGTGATGGGGACAAGTCAAAGTATGAGGATGTGATGGGGACAAGTCAAAGTATGAGGATGTGATGGGGACAAGTCAAAGTACGAGGGTGTGATGGGGACAAGTCAAAGTATGAGGATGTGATGGGGACAAGTCAAAGTATGAGGATGTGATGGGGACAAGTCAAAGTATGAGGATGTGATGGGGACAAGTCAAAGTATGAGAATGTGATGGGGACAAGTCAAAGTATGGGGATGTGATGGGGACAAGTCAAAGTATGAGGATGTGATGGGGACAAGTCAAAGTATGAGGATGTGATGGGGACAAGTCAAAGTATGAGGATGTGATGGGGACAAGTCAAAGTACAAGGATGTGATGGGGACAAGTCAAAGTATGAGGATGTGATGGGGACAAGTCAAAGTATGAGGATGTGATGGGGACAAGTCAAAGTACGAGGGTGTGATGGGGACAAGTCAAAGTATGAGGATGTGATGGGGACAAGTCAAAGTATGAGGATGTGATGGGGACAAGTCAAAGTATGAGGATGTGATGGGGACAAGTCAAAGTATGAGAATGTGATGGGGACAAGTCAAAGTATGGGGATGTGATGGGGACAAGTCAAAGTATGAGGATGTGATGGGGACAAGTCAAAGTATGAGGATGTGATGGGGACAAGTCAAAGTATGAGGATGTGATGGGGACAAGTCAAAGTACAAGGATGTGATGGGGACAAGTCAAAGTATGAGGATGTGATGGGGACAAGTCAAAGTACGAGGATGTGATGGGGACAAGTCAAAGTATGAGGATGTGATGGGGACAAGTTAAAGTATGGGGATGTGATGGGGACAAGTCAAAGTATGAGGATGTGATGGGGACAAGTTAAAGTATGGGGATGTGATGGGGACAAGTCAAGGTACTGAATTTGACGTATTAAGCAACGGTGCTCTAATAAGCCCCCACCCAACATTTTTTGACTGATAACATAATTTATTTGATGAATTTGAAGACTTCAAATAGGTTCTGTGACATTCTGTGCTTATTTTGCATCAGACGCTCACGATCTTTTTATGTTGGTTATTGTGGGGCTATAGTAGAACCAATTGACATATATGTACGTCCATTTAGAAGTATCATATTCAACGTAATAAGCGCCCCTGCTCTAATAAGCGCCCACCCAACATATTTTGCCTCATGATATAATTTATTTGATTAATTTGAAGACTTTAATTCAAATACACGAGTTTTGTTACATATTTTGCTTATTTTGTGTCTGACACTGAGGGTGTTATGGTAGGGTTAGTATATAACCAGCTCACACAATGCAGTTTAAATAGCACACGGTAATTCTATTTTCGTAACTGCCCTGGGCGCTTATTACATCAAATACGGTATACATATATTCCACAAATAAGGGGGTAAATTACATGCTGTAAGAAAAATTTTCACATTTTCCTGGAATTCTGATTTCTTTTTATATTTGTATTTATTTTTATTTATTATTGTTATTATTATCATCCTTGTCGTCGCTTAACAGAACAACACAAGACTAATATAGATGCAAGTGTATATACACTAGAAATAAACTTCAAACCACATTCAAACATCAGGACTTCTGAATTTTCCCAGAATTCCAGATTTTAGGGTGTTGGAAAAGTTTTGTTTCATTTTTGGATGGGGTGCTGCAGCCACTATGCATGTGCATTTTTTAATTTGAAAATTTCATGATTTTTTTTCATTTCCTGCTTACATTGCTGTTCAACTATTAAACAAGGAATATTTATAAAAATAATTGTCTAAAAACCCTTTCCTGCTTTGGTTTATTATTCCCTAAATAATCATCCCTAATTTTCAAATATGTAATTTTTAAATAATACATTCATGCTTTGTCCAAATCATTTCTTAAAACTTGACATACATCATTTTCAACTGGACAATTTGTAAGATGTGTTGAATTATTTGAAAAAATATTCACATAAATAACTGTTTAAAATACTTTCCTGCTTTTGTTTATTATTCCCCAAATAATCATCCACAATTTCCAAATATAGAATCTTTGAAAATAAATGATACAATCACACTTTGTCCAAGACATTTCTTAAAGCTTGACATCACCATACTCAACAGGACAATTTGTTTCAAGATGTGTTTAATAATAATTAAAAAGATCTTTTTTAAAAAGATCTTCACATAAATAACTGTCTAAAAATACTGTGCAGCTTTTGTTTGGTTATCTCAAAATAGCATCCTAAATTTAAAAAAAAATCTTTTCAAATAAATAATATACAATCACACTTTGTCCAAATTATTGCTTAAAAATTTGTTTTCAAATGGGTTCAACTATTTGAAAATAATCTTCAAATAAATAACTTTTTTAAAACACTTCCCTGTATTTGTTTTTTATCCCCAAATTAAAGAAACTTTAGTTGAAACTGATAATCTTTTTAAAACAACAATACAGTCACACTTTGTCATTGAATAGAAATTGCTGTACACCATACTCAACAGGACAATTCGTTTGAAGACGTGTTTAACTATTTACAAAAAAGTCTTCCCATAAATAACCATCTAAAAACACTTCCTGGCCTTTTTTTTTTTTTATTCCCCAAATAAACACGTATGGAACACCAACCGGCACAAACACTATTACGAGTCACGTTCTCAAAGCAAGATTAGATATTGGGGCTTTCCATTGTGCAGAACTGAGTGGTCAACTAATTAGCAATGTGGACAAATATACCTTGACCCTTCATTTATATGCTGGTTTTAATATAGACCAACCAACGGTCAGTTAATATATACATATGTAGGCCCTGTATAAATATAGCTATACATATATTATTTATGAGATGGAAAAGTCTATTTCAGTTTAGGATTTATATTTGTGATTTGAGTTGTTGGTGTGTGTGCGTGTGCGTGCGTGACTACCTGGCCTTTACTTATTTTGTTGGCAGAGGCTGTGTTTTCTCCTGTGTTTGTTTGTTTGTATGTAATCAAGATATCTCAATAACTGATGATTGGATTTTAATTAAATCTGGTGTGTAGTTTTAATACTGCTTAAGGACGAAGTGGTTGAAATTTGAGACATATTAGAACAGGGGAAGGGTAAAAATGTGGGGGCATAGTTTTTGCCTCTGTTTGTTTGTCTGTCATCAAGATATATCTAGAACTGATGATTGGATGTTGATTAAATTTGGTGTGTGGTTTTGTTTCTGTTTCATGAAGAAGTGATTAAAATTTGGGACTAATTGGAACAGAGAAAGGGCAGAAATTGAGGGGTGGGGATGTTTTAGAATGAGAACTGTCAAGACTAAGTTGTCAAGACTAAGTTGAAACTTTCTAATGGAATGTGCTGACCAATGACTTTGCACTCTGAATGAACTTCCAAACAATCAATTTTCTGCGCTCAAAGAGATTTACATCAAGTGTTCTCTGGAATAAATGAAAATGAAACAATTGGTTTCTGCCACGAATGGAAAATGATGGTATGTGAAAAAAAGCTTGTAAACACTATAATTCAAGAACCATTAACTGGATTCACGTCATGTGTGGTACACAGATAGCCCATGGTCTGCAAATCAATCAGCATATGAAAAAGAAAAAAAGCATCGGAACCATCAAACCTTTTAGTTCTGGTTCCATTTGTCACCAGAAATTTTTGGGTTTGTTCCCCCTCCCTTCCCGTGACGAGACCCTTCCTGCGCCCTGCTCCAGGGCCATTATGCTCATTCGAAATATTGGGTGAACTGGAGAAGAACTTTTAGCCAAGCTGAACATCCTATAAGCCCAAGCATTTCAAGTCACAAAATGTTCAAAACACAACATGGCATCAAAAATTTCAAAAAAATGTTACATTTTTCAAACATTAATTGATGTATTCATAAGAAAAAGGAGAGCTATTCAACTGAAGAAGTATGGGTGTAGCAGGGGGTCATCTAAGTTGTTCAACCCCTCCCCTTAAAGGCTCTCCAAAAGGTAAAATGTCCATAAACTTTGCTTAAAAACCCCAGAAATTATACTTAAGATTTCCAGAAAGTTTGCTTAAAAAGGTCTAGAAATTTTGCTAAAAAATCCAGATTTTGGGGTAATAAGCTTTTTTTTTTGCTCTTCAGTCAGACTTGAACCTCTGCCCGAACAGTTTAAAGACCACTATGTTACCCAATTTTGGAAAATATTGTTAACGGCATCAGCAATTCTTTTTGTTTTACAATCCTTCCCCTCCTTCCCTCTCCCAATCCAAATGGCCAGCTACACCCGTGAAGCGACTAAATTGCACATTCTTTCTAGAATATTATAAACCTGGAGATTTATAAGTGCCTGATATGGTAAATTTTCAAGAATTTAAATGAGCTTTTTTTTTCATTTTTATAATCTTTGACAGATCTTAAACAATTTAGCTCCCTCCCATTTCCTATACTTATTTACAGACTATCAAAGTAGCCTAAAATGTAACTTGGCTTTGTAAAATCAGAGAGCTGTCTGTCACAGCTCCCTGGTGAAATAGACTTAAATAAAACAAGAATACAAAATTAAATTTACAAAAATCGACATTTTGTTTCTTGTAGTTTTGTATTCGTTTACACTGTAACCCTGAAGGCGTCCAACACCTTCTGGCCAGAATTTATTTGCAAATGGTCAGTCTTAATATTGTTCATGAATCCTTGACCTGAAAGTTGAAAAAAACTGACCATTGATGAGAAAAAGGTCAAAGCTCTTTCTTTTCTTTTAGTTCCCTGCAGTGTGCAGCCATCTCTCCAATATGTCATACCTATGGTACATACGGATTGCATTTAGATTTAAGTGGTCAATTTGGTGAATAATGCAAATGTGATTATAATGATACCTTAGTCTTTAAATCAATATGGGGTGAAATGGGTTAGAGATGTCATTGTACTTTTGCGTTTAGCGGATCGAATTGTACGTTGGTTAAAAACATGCTTGTTCAGTGTATCATGAAAGATTTGCACCCTTACATCAAGCGATGTTCAAATTTTCCACATGTTGGAAAATCGAACATCTCAAGGCCACGAAAATGTATGCATCCACTGCCCTACTCTCCATAAATACAGTGTGCATACAGAGGTTTTTTTTTTTTTTTTTTTTTTTTTTGGGGAGGGTTTAAGCGGACACAGCGTGTAGTTTGTTTAACAAATATCTAATGAGGGTGCTGGATGTTATGGATGTCGGGGCACAATATTGGCATGAGAAGGACTATGGATTGATATGATAGAGATTTGATGGTCTGTTTAAAGGAAAAGTATTGTCCCATAGGAACCTATGTCCTATTGTTTTTGATGGTGCATATTAATGAGTGGGCGGGGCAATCCCCCCCCCCTCCCAGGTGGATAACCTCCCCTAACATCTTCTCCAGCAAAGTTATGTTGGGATAAGTCTCCAGCCTCCACTGACTTGGTGTGTGGAGAAAGGGGAGGGGGGGGGGTACACCAGAAACAGCAGAGCACAAAACTAAAAGTGGAAGCTGCATAATTGAAATTCCTCTCAATTATAAAAGAATACTATGCCAGTGACTGTGGGGAACGAATCCCTCCAGTCCATCCCATGGCGATGGCCTTCGTCTCCAGGGCTCCTTCCCTGCTTTGTTGCTTATGTTTGTAACCCGGGGAGGCACTTCATACCTAGACTGGTAGAGGTGTGCAGCCCATCAACCGAAAACCATACTCGCAGTACAAGTTTGATTCCCGCAGTATGAAAGAAGTCAAGTTGGATACCTACAGTATCAAGTGTTCAACAAAAATATTGTAAAATAATTGACGAGTAGTATGAAATTAATAGTAACAGAATTAAAGAGCATTTTATAGGACCTGCATGAAATGTCATTGCATCAATGACACCCGCACCACAAATATGATATAAAAAAAAGGCACCTGCTCAGGCTGCATATATCTATATATATGTATAATATAATATATATCTATATATATATATATATATATATATATATATATATATATATATATATATATATATATATATATATATATATATATATATATATATATATATATATATATATATATATATATATATATATATATATATATATATATATATATATATATATACATATATATATATATATACACACATATATATATATATATACATATATATATATATACACATATATATATATATATATATATATATATATATATATATATATATATATATATATATATGTATATATATATATATATATATATATATATATATATATATATATATATATATATATATATATATATATATATATATATATATATATATATATATATATATATATATATATATATACACACATATATATATATATATATATATATATATATATATATATATATATATATATATATATATATATATATATATACATATATATATATATATATATATATATATATATATATATATAGATAGATACATAGATAGATAGATAGATAGATAGAGAGAGAGATAGATAGATAGATAGAGATAGATAGATAGATAGATATATATATATATATATATATATATATATATATATATATATATATATATATAGATAGATAGATACATAGATAGATAGATAGATGGATAGATAGATAGAGAGAGAGAGAGATAGATAGAGAGAGAGAGATTATTGATATTTTGCAATAAAACGTCAAAATTGAGTGAATTCAAAAAATGAAAGACCACAAAATGTAGGCAGTTGATCGCAAGTGATGTAAGACATCTACATATCAAGGCATAGAAAAATTGAAATTGCCTTGTGCAAAACATGGGTGCCCTGTAGTAGTTTTACTGTTTATTTATTCATTTATTAACCTAATTCCCCTTCTTTCCCCCTCCCCCCTCCACTTTCCATATCTGTCACCTTCTTCAGATGCCCTATCCCTGTAGGAACAATCTCGTTATTGAGGTTTAGCCCAAACAATTTCCACAATTTCTCAGCTGGTTTCCTCAAGGTTGGTCATGTGCCTTTTTAGATAAGTAAAAGCAAGATACCTCTTTGATCAGATTGTCATTTCAAATTATCGCCATGGTGACAATTTTTCCTTCATTTGCAAGTCCATGTGAGGACCGGGTAGGAAGTCATTTAAAGGTCACCAGACTGACAGTCAGAAACATCAACCAATTTGGGGACTGATTACAAACTAGCTTTCTTATGTGTAGCCGTGAGAGAGTCGAAAGTTTAAATTCATTCACCTTCCTGTAAGAATATGGTGGGCTTGTCGGTGAAAATTAGGATAGGACAATTGATTTAAATTGAGCAAAGAGCTAAATCCTGTTCAGTTGAAAGGGAAGGAAGCTAGGACGTCCGTCATTCTTTCTTCTCTGGAAAACTGAAGGTATTCTTTGTTACCTGAATACTAAGAAGGAATCCTGCTTTGTGTGTTAGATGTGATAAGTGAGTGGATTACAACATAGGAAGAAACTAATTGGTGTTGTGCATAAAAGTGGGATGGGGAAACCCAGCAGACAGTGGCAATGATTCCTTTTCAACATTCAACATTAAAGAGGGGGGGGGGGACAAACCCAGACAGTGATGTAGCCAGCAATAGGCTTTATATTAGGCTTCATTTTTTAGAAGGAAACATAATGATATTCGTCCCCCAACAACATTATTGGGGGACTTGCCCCTTCCCCCTTACCCATGTCGGAATCACCGCCTATGCCTGCATACTCCAAAAATTGAAAACAATAGGATGTGAGATTATAGGCGGGATTCAATTTTCTTTCACATTTATATCTTTTGTGTGTTGATTTTATTTCTTCTTTGTTATATCTTAGAGAAAACCCACCTGAAAGTGGAGGGAGCATGCAACTCTCACTTTTTGATGGGGGCAAGTCCCCATGCCCAACTTCCACTTTTGGATGGCAAATCCCACCCATAGTTGTGTGTACATTTGGTGGTGTCATTAATGATAACATTATAAGTTTAGTAAAACCTTAATATTCGCAAACTGCACCAAACATAGTGGAAAGACTTTCTAGAAGTAATGGTAAATAATAAACTTGTCTAACAATTAAGCGACCTTGCTATTGATCATGTCTGAAGACATGAAGATTGCAGATAGGTTCAACAAGGTTCACCATATCGTAAGTAAGAAAAGATTTGTGTACATATTTGAAGTACATAAAAGCCCTTTTGTCTACTCAAATAAAGTTGCTCAAATTTGTTTCTTGTAAATAGGAGGTAAACCATCAAGACCCTTCCCTTCCCTTATTGAGAGCCCACCCCTGAATGGGTCAAGGAAGGTTAAGTACCTCCTCTGGCCCCTGATGTATCTAGATATTTTTGTGTGAGGGATAAGTGTCAAAATTCACCTTAATTGTTGCATTCTACAGAAGGTCAAGATATTTCAAAAATGGGAGAAATAGCATTTTCCCTTTACCCTGCCGTGTCAATGGTTAGTGCTCTTACCCTGCCATGTCGATAGTTACTGCCTTTACCGTGCCGTGTTAATGGTTAGTGCTGTTACCCTGCCGTGTCAATGGTTAGTGCCTTTTAGGGTGGGATTTCCCCCAGGCCCGGCATCCTAGCAAGCCCGGAGGCCTGGGTCATATGGTGCCTGTAAATAATGAAAGAAAACTGATATTCGTTGAAGAAATAGACAGGGGCAGAATTTCTGCATAGGGATCTTATCTTCTTATACCTGCTTGTTAGAATTGTTAACGTATGGTGAGTCCCCTTCTTCAAAAATCCTGGATTTGTCAGTGCTTTGAAAAGATGTATAATCAACTATGGATTATCAAAAAGGTGTCCAAGAACACCCCCCCCCCTCCCGAGCCCATATTGACTCTTAGCAGCCCTGATGCCCACCCTTTGGAATATACGCTCCAGTTGCACCTATTGCCCTCACATAACTTGATTATCAGTTTGCCCATATGAGTTGAACGGAAATGGATATATTGCCCACCATTGAGAGAGGTCTTGGAGCAGATATATTCTCACCCTAACAGGGTAGGTTTAGGGTTAGGCTTCGTAACCTCTGTGTATGGTGGAAAATATCTCACTTCAGTTGAACGTGTTTTTCGTATTTGTCCTCAAACAAATAAATCAAAACAAATATTTTCATTTGAAATTTGATCAAAGTGCGATGTGATTTGATACTTTTTTTTGTTGCTTTTCCAAGAATATTTGAAGAGGGTAAAAAGTAGGGGAAGTAATAAATCAACGTCATGCCTGTCATTTAATATTGTGCAAGGTTTACAGACCCGTAGCCAGGAATTTGAATGGGGAGTTCATTTTTTGTATAATAGGACAAATCTTGAAATCTTGATATTATGATTTAAGATTTCAAAGGATACTGTTTTAACAGAAGGGTTCAGGAATTTGAAAGGGGGGTTTGTTTTCCGTATAGAAGGGCAACAAACCTTGATATTTCGGGTGCTTATTATATTTTAGAATTAAAAAAGGCACTTTTTTAACAAAAGGGGGTTCGTTCGCTCGGACGACCCTTCTTCTACCCACAGCTACGGGCTTGGTTTAAAATCAACATCATGCCTGCCATTTTATTAATACTGTGCACAATTTACAATATTCTGTGTCATTGCTATTACTAAAATTGGTGCAGTATAAACAGTTAAGACTGCCAATGGGATAGGGCCATAATTATTGGGGGAACATGTCCCCACTACCCCTTCCCCCTCTTCTTCTTTGAGGCAGACTTTGAAAAATATTTATGGACAAATATTTTTGCTTTAAAATGCCTTGTGAAAAGCCTTTAACCTAAGTAAATACATTGAGCATCATGGAGGTAGGGGATTGATGAACCCCCTCCCACTATTCCCCTCTCTCCAACCAATCTCCCCACCATTCCCTCCCCCACTTTGTCAAAAGGAGAATTACAGCCCAGCAATAGGGGATGATATTACATGTGAACTTGTGCAGAGCTTACTATCAAATAAGAATAATTTGTAAGAGGTTGCTGCAAAAAAGGGAACAAATTAGGGTTAGAAAATTAAACTTAGAAATTTGGTCAAAAACTTGCTCAAGTAGATATAATGTTGCGGTCAATTAAGAAAATATCAATCTCCCCATTACTTTGTGAAAGAAGTTGGTCAAGAAAACTTGCGCTGTTCAGAAACTTGTCATGAAGCTAGTTACATGTGATATGTCCTTAGAGGGCCGCAATGTCCCCGTAGGGCTGTCAAGGGAATCGCCCCCTCATATCTCAAAAAGGTCTGAAAAGCAACAACAACAAAATGGAAAAAAAAATGAAAAAAGATGGATGAACACTTGACTTTTAAAACCTGATTTAGAGTAAATGTTTGCTAAAAGGAATTTGGACAAAATTTCTTGACATTTTGTTCAGGGTTCTTTGTGGTCTGATAATCATTCAAAAAAAGTTCTCAAAAAAAGTACCTATGATTTGCACCTTAAATGTATTAAAATGGTAATGTACATTAAAGACTAACAGAGAGTAGAAACACAGGAAGTAGTACTTAACTGAATAAAACATGTTTTGTTTGTTCTGTTTCTTAAACTAGTCAAATTTTTACCCCAGTCATGATGACAAGAATCTTTCTGTTCTAATCTTTTTATCACTTGTCATTTATTTGCTGGAAATACACCCAACTTTACTGAAGAGCTTTGACACATAAAGATTTTTCTCGCGCTGAGCTGTTAAGTCAACCCTCAATTTCTGGAAGGAAACTTTTTTGCCGTGAATGAGCTACACAAATTTTGTATGGCCTTCCTACGTTTACCATTATTCCCACACTATCAATTGTTCCAGATAAACAACCCTTTCAGAAAAATGGAGACATCTTTTTGTTAATACGGCGGATATATACCACCTATTGACCAATAAAAAGGCCGATTGATGAGTGATGTTTATTCATAAGTTCAGAGAATGTTTATTGAGTAGGTGGAGCTTGTGTGCGTGTGTTTGTGTACAACATGTGACATCACTGGATATCTGAGAAATCGAGTTTACATGGAAAGCAGAGGCGAGGACAAAGAACTATAAGGTCAAGCTAAGGCCTTTGTCAGATAGTATAAAAATTTGTTTCTTACACGGTGTACAGTCAGAGTAGAGTCATAACTTCATGAAATAATACCGGCATGATCTTCCCAACAAAACTAAAAGGAAATATTATATGACAGTACAAAATTTGGAGGATATTTACTGCTGAATTCTGCCGGTTGTGAGGAATTTAACGATAGCACTCTTTGTCCTTCAGTGGAAATTAATGTGTGGAATTATTAACTGCAATACTGTTACAGTACGTGTGTGACTGAAAAGGAATTATATTTTTTCGGGTATGTGCACAAATCTTCTTCTGTTTTTTTTGAAGCTATGGTACTCTATTTTTTTCGTTGTATTTTACACCCGATTTTACATCTTATCGTAGGTAAGAGTTTTTTTGTGCATCGTACATTTTAATACTATTCCAGCACTCACTCAGTGTTTACAATTTACAGAGATGTTATTGATCATTTGTCAGTAAAGGGTAAACTTAGTCGTCCCAAAATTTGATATGCACTAAAGACTTTAGGTACTCTAAAAAATTGGGTATTTAAAGTTTTAGCAATCATTAAAATAAATGATAATTAATGTAAATTTCCTCCATTTTGAATAATGTTAGGTGTAGAATAGCATGATAACCAGCATATATATGTATGTGTGTACCTGCTCTGTACTATAGCAAGTAACAAGGCTGTATATTTATACAAGATTATCCAAGCTTACAGCTTTGGAAACTTAATTGAAGTTTGTGCAAGACCTACCGTGTTTAATTCCCTCATTTACTTAAAAGTTGTTATGAGAGCAATGAAATTACAGTATTTAATAGTAAACTGCAACACAGATCTGTACCCCCAATTCCCAAGGCAATTTCAATGTTGTGAACTTGTTGTTGAGGGACTATTAATTATGCAAAAGAGCACATAATCCATACAGTATGTTCGGGTCACGGTCACCTATTTGATTGTCAAAAAGATCTGTTGTGTATCATGTATATGCATCACATGGTGGAAGATATGATGTGTGCTTGTCATTGAATACACAACACATACTGCTGCTTCAACACATCTTTACGTTCACGGTATATTGCGCAACGCTTATTTGTTTAGCTTGGAAATTATTGTTGAAGGAAATTTATTACAACTTGAAATAATTTTAAAAAAATTAAAGTATTTTTGATCAATTTTTAGCAATCACAATATTATCCATTCATATGTCTTACATTACATGCAATATTTAGGAATGAAAAATATAATTTTTTTCATAATTTTGCCAGAGAATCCACAGCCTAAATTTAAACGTCATCACAAGATACCATACATCACACAGTGCTATCTTTATATATCAATAGATTGTGTTCAACAAAGCAAAGGGATGATTTTTTTGCTAGCAGCTATGACTAATAATGAATGATATCTCCATTGTTTGCTAAAGTGACGATTCCATACCAACCCATCTTGTTTTCATCAATGCTCTTGACTAGTTTACTCAAAACCCAAATATTGATTCGGGTTAGGTCTATCACCACACATCTGTTACATGTTATTGTATTGATTTTTCAGGATACTCAGAATAAGCATGCTTTGGTAACGAGGAAACGGAAAATGAAAAAAAATATTATAAATATATTAATTACTCTCTGTTTTTGTATAAGATATGGGGGTTAGTAGATTTTTGGTGGTGTTGCATCTTCTATGCACATTTGTGGGGGTACCTAAATAAACATTCTGTATACGCATGCTTTGGTAAAGAGGAAACGGAACATATAAAAATGTATTAGAAATATATGAATTAGCCTACATTTTTGTATAAAATATAAGGGGAGGGGGGGTTAGTAGATTTTTGGTGGTGTTGCTTTTTCCATACACCTTTTTGATGGCACCTAAATGAATATTCTGTATACAGCATTATATTCAACATAGTGCACATATTTGCATATGCACAGTATCTATTTGGTATGTACAGTATATGCATGCACACATGTGTATGTTTTGTCTGCATACACTCATTGTAAGCAAAGTTTCAGTTATCTTGTATTTGCTGTTTAGTGATTGCTTTAATATCCAAAAAACAATTCTGATTTTCTTCTTCTTTTTACAACAGCAAAAGATTTTATCTTCTCTTTTATTGATTGATTAAAGGTGACTAATGTGTACACTGCATTCATAATGGAGTCATGCTGGTTAAATGCACACAAATTTTGATTAAACTATCAAAATTTGTAAGAAGAAAAAAGCAAGTGGAAATAAAGGAACTACCTTCTTAAAAACATTTACACAAGGAAGCTTCTTCCCTTTTAAAATTTTGTTGATGGATTTTGATTGGGTCAAACATAAGGAAGCTGATTTATTCTTGTCTTATTTGACCAAAATAGGGGGAAGAGGGGAATTGTCTAGAAAGGAAACAAAAACAGGAAGTACTTATCAGTTGAAAACAGGGACATTTGGAAACCCAAAGTAAAACCACATGTCCTGCCTGATATTGTGTGATGTGGTCGCTTGTTTATTCAAATAGATTAAATGTTGTTTGCATTGTACTTCAGTTCAGGTGAAGAACCCAATTTCTTGATTCCTTTGTATGGAATGACTCACAGGGGGCTTAAGGAGGTTCCCAAATTCTTTACTTTAGAATCATTAGTATTTAGAGAAATTGCAGAGTCAAAAGTAAATACATTTTAATTGAGAATATTTTTTTTTTGGAAATCACAAAACATGTTGTTGTTTTTTTAATCATATTCTTTAGTATTTGTGCAAGGTGTCAAATTTATTATGCAAATTTTATGATTAATATCAATGTCTTAATGGTAATCGTCTTTGATTATGAACTCATTCTCATTATTATATAAAATACTCATTATTTTGGTATTCATATCATTAAAATACTCTTAGAATATTCATTATTAAGTATTAATTATGTACATAATTTAGTTTGAATTATGTACATTGTACATTAACAATTTGATTATATATATTTTCTAAATACATGTAATGCACTTGTCAGTTGTATAACTAACCCCTACTACCCCCAGCAATGTCAGTCAAAGGTGAGTCATTGACATATGAAACAGTGACTCACATGTGCGTCATTGTGCCAAATTGTCAGTCACCAGAGTGATTCTTGGGTGAGTCAATTTACTTCAGACCCATTGACTTTGTACAGAGGTGACTGATTTAGGGTAAGTCAATTCACAAAAAATGTCAAGTCACCTAAGTGACTAAGGGGTGAGTCAATGTACATGTTTTGTTCATCCACCTTGGTGCAATGACTCACCTTGTCCGGGGGTGTAGGGGTGAGTCACACAATTGACAAGTGCATAACAATCTCCCTGCAATGAAAAGGACAATTTCTTATTAAACTTCTGATAGCTATGAACTTCCCCTAAATTGATAGCGATATATTGAAGCTTAGTACTTTAGTATGTAAACATTAACGCCATTGAAATTTTGTACTCTTCAGAAGTTTTGTATTTTACCACCAAGAGAGCAGGTAAAATCCAGTAATGTATGGCCATGACAAAGGAACTGCAAGTAGAGTAGTGACTGAAACATAACTTGACCCTTTGACCCTAAGCTTTGGAATGCCCTCCCTCCATCTATTCAATTTGCCCGTCTTTCAACCTTAAAAAAAACAACCTCAGGACCTACCTTTTTAAAGAAGCCTTCGATGCACCCAGTAATTTTTCTTAACATTGTTGTTTCCTTGTTTCGTTTTTTCCCCTATTGCCTTGTTTGTTTGGCACATTTAAATAGTACTAGAAAATGCACCATATATCATATTATTATAATTACTATAATTTTTATTATTTGTATTATTATTATCATTATTATTATCATTATCATTATTAATACTGTATTAATATTATTTTATTATTATTATTATTATTGTTATCATTATTAGTATTATTAATATTATCATTGTTATTTTATTATTATTATCATTATTATTATTATTAATATCATTATTATCATTATTATCATTATTATTATTATTATTATTATTATTATTATTATTATTATTATTATTATTATTAACTCCCTCATACCGCATACTTAGTGATGTAACAATAGAGTTATTCTCCATGATATAACCATGAAGCTCGGTTAATAGCTTCATGGTATATCTCAGTTAATAGCTCCATGGTATAACTAAGCAGTGAACTGTGTGAATAAATTCAGGTCCTGTTCAGGTGAATCCTCCTGTCATCATGACCTATTAAGAACTAGTCATGCAATCAGCTCACCTGTTACAAAAAAGGTTTTCCCAGAATTTGTTTTATTGTCCATGTCTTTGTATGGCAGCCTTGGTAGGCAACAAACACTTCAATTGTTGTTCATCTGATTGCCATGTGAATCATAAAAACATGGTTAGAATTATTCACTCCCATTGAAATTATTGAAACATTTCTGGTCAGAATGTTGGGGATGACAACTGTATGTTAGATTGTTGAGGAAGATGACTTCCATTTGTTTCATAGCATAAAGCATTTCGTTTTACAAAATGGGTAAGTAAATTTTGAAAATATTTAGCACAACAAAGAGCTCATATGTACTGTATATAAAACCTTCTGTCATTACTAAACGTTTGAGAGTTTTAAGGTCATTAACCTCTGTATCATAGCACTGTACTGCATATCATCCATTCAACCAAAAATTGACAGGAACTATCCATATCAGAGAACAAAGGACAATGAGAGTCATGTCTACTAACTGTGGTGTAGCGGTTATCATACCTGTTTACAGACCACGAGGCCCTGGGTTCAAGCCTGGGTAGGGTAGACACGCCAGTGCACCACAACTGGTTATCAAAGGCCGTGGACATTGATTTGGTTGTCGATGTTATGTCCGTCCGTACGTCGTACCTGTGTTCTCGTCTGGGTCGTGTTAGGCGTTTCTTGATAGCATTGTTACTATCATAACCTAATACGCAGGCGACGACCCCGTCATCGTAATTGTGTGTTCACTCGTCGGCGGCGGCGATGAGAGTCATTTCTGTAGGTGGCACACTCCTCGGCTGCTTCAATAATATGTCCCAAACTCGAACTCTCCCATGTTTATATATTGGCGGGTCATCGACTACAACTCCCAAGTTGTATGTTGATCAGACCATGGAAGTAGAAGAGATCAGACCATGGTCAGACAAAATTGGTAAGCGACCACAAGAAATTAATTCTTTAGATTTGGTACTCTAAGTTTGATGTTGGTTGGTGCCTTGGGACATGGTAGATTATAAGTTCATTAAGATTTTGAGCCTCAAAGTCGAATTTCCTTAGTCCAAAATTTGACAGCATGTCCAGAGACTTATTTTAGATGTGGCATACCGTATCTAATTTATTTATCACAAGAAGGAAATTTGAAATCACCAGCAATTTTCATATCTGGGCGTAGCATGAAGTTCAACAGATGCAGAGTTTTCAAAATTGGTTCTTCATTTGAGAAAATACAGTATTTGTACAGATCTTTGATATTGAGAAAAGGCAACTAAAGCAAGAAAGGTGGGGGGGGGGGGGGACGAGTGACAAATGTGTGAAAGTGTGTCCAGAATAATGGGGTGGTAAGCCATTCAAAAAGCGTGACTTAAAAAAAAAAAGGTCTAGCCTGTTTGAGGTCCCTATCAAAGTCAGTTCATGAGAAGGATTATTATATATAATGGTGACTTTACCATATATGGGATAACGGCTGGAAATTAACAAGGAACAGATTTGAGGATGTATAGCCTAGTTATGTGAGATCGTAATCCATTTTAATAATGATCCTTTTTGAGGGAAAAAGATACAGCTACTTCAGTAGATAGTATCTACTGAAGTGGGTGGTATAGGTTGTTATAGAAACTCGTAAAAATCAACATGACACAGAATTATTCATCAGAACAAAATAAGGTATTATCAAATTTCTCGCAATTCATGTTTGACATTCACATTCACAATGACGTCACATGAGTAAAATTTTAGCCCCTTTGATGAATGTAGAAACATTGAAATCGTTTCATAATCACAGAAAAACTTTTTGAGGAAACTAATTTTCATAACATGATTAAACTGTGTGTTCATATTATTATGTCACAAGGAACTAAGGAAATTAAATTGTTCACTGAGTAAGTTCAGTTTTTACGACCAATTTATTTTCTACGGCCAGCCTAAGTAGAAGTAGAATGTAATACCATGTTGTACTCATCCCCATGTATTAAACCACATCCTTATGAATTAATTAGCCTGTGAACTTTCAGTTCTTCAAGATCATTTACATTGATAAACGCTGTTTATTCAACGGTGAAGTTGCACAATATTGCTGTCATGAATTGCAATGATATAAATTAGTCCTTCGTATTGGGTTCAAAGATGTGATTGAGGAGATGAGTTGTGAAAAACTGGGTGATGCACATGGGCGGCTGTAAGATATTTTAGTCGGAGGAAGAAAACATTAATGGGGGGTGGGAGATATTTTTCATTAGTGTGTAATGCAATACAAAAAACAATGATTTGGAATTCTTTGGGGGCAAGTTGTCCCTATGGCAAGCCTCCCATGATGGTACAGCTTACATGGGAACTGCATACAATTTAAAGTTCAATGGATACTGTAGCTTTATGTACAGAACAGCCTTTTAAGCATCACTAATTTGGAAGTATTTTTCATGAAATTTTAAAGATGGTTTTTCTGACAAATACCTCACAACTTTGTGTGTATATAATTGCACGAGAATACTTTAAAACATATGAAAGCTGTGAAATAGTTTGAATTGATTTTTGGAAAACCTTAATTTTGGTATAATCTTGATTTTGGTATAATCTTGTTTTTTTACTGCGGTGGTTCCTTACAGATTTTAACAACAATATATGTGGCTTAGCATGTCAGTGTAAAGCTGTGCTGTCTTGCAATGTGACTCTTAAAAGATAATCAGCAGTAAGCAGTTAAACTCTTATTTCACCATAGGTAAACAAACACACACATGCCTGTTTTGAATTCATCTGGTGTAGGTTCATGGAAGCCCACCCTTTGACATTTCATTTGAAGAAAAAATAAATAAACAATAAAAAAACAAATCCTTGTATCACACTCACTTGCACATTACTGGATTGTTCCAGAAAAGTTATGACGTCAACTCTGAGTGCACTTCAATCCTTTTATCACATGGTCCATGATTGCTTCCACTGGTACTGTGTGTACAGTGGGAAATACTACGTGTTTAAATTCTCTGAATGAAATTCCATGGTCACAGCTGTTGTGTTTACGTAATTGGTTCATTCCATTTGGTGTTAGGTACGTTAAACAAATTCTTCATGAAATTTGCTGTGAAATAATTAGTATACAGTTAATGCAGAAAGCTGTTAATGTGACACCTCAGTGTTTAATTTTGTCATTTCCTTGTGTACGCTGCTTACATTGTCTATATGGGAAAAAGACTATTAAGTATGTGTTTTTCATGAATTGAGAAATATATCACATGCAATAAATTTTCATCTTGATTGAAATCATAAAACGTGATGCAAAGAGCTTTTAGTTCTCCATAATAACATCATACACAAAGTGTCTTTCATCTGCTGATATTACCATCGTGGTGAGAATGTACAATAAGCTCAAACTAACTTTGTAAAGAAATAGTACATTATGATCTTTATTCAGCAAATGATAGCTTTGGTCGATCCAAGATTTGTAACTCTATTTAACTTCATGAAGTAAGATTGACAAAAGAAGATTTTTCAAAAAAGGTAGTTCTTTTATTCAAGAATAACGGGCCCTTGAATGGCTAGTAAGGGCTTTCCAGTGTTCCAGAGGGACTTGAATGGCCAATAAGGGCTTTCCAGTGTTCCAGAGGGACTTCCAATAGCCAAAAGGAAGTCACAAATGTTTATTTATTTGTGGAGTTTAAAGAGGTTTATGCAATTTAGTATCTTCCTCAAAAATTGGAACTTAATTCAAATTCGTTTTGAAATGAAAAAAGAATAAAAGACAAAAACTTCAAAATGGATTTCATTAGAAGTTAGGAAGGGGTGGGGTTTGGTCTTTTCATTTACCAGGGAATTGATAACTTACCAGGACCATGTTTCTGGGGGCCTCTTGCCACCCCCCACTCACCCCCTCCTTTACTCTGTGAAGGGAAATTACGACCCTGTATACTCACATCATGCACAGCATAAGTGAATCGTATACTTTTAGTATGAGAACATAAAAACTGAAAATTGTTCAATTAAATTCTCTTTTAACCATTTCCGTGAAGCGGTGGTTATCAGAACTTTACAATAGATGTTTTGAAGTGATGATGAAAGCATTGGCATAACCAGAGGGGGGGTAGGCTAGGGGGGGGGGGCATGGTTCCCAGATCCCACACCAAAATAAATCAATTATACATCAAAAATATGTTTCGCCCAGTTGAGCAAGTTTAACTGAAAAGTTAATTGCCATGTGTGTTTCAGTTCAGCATATAAAATCCAAGAGCTTTTACAAACAACTAAAGCACACCTTGAGACTGTGTGACATTATCACACAGACAGTTTGTCATGTGTTGTGCAAGTCTTAGGTTGTTATTCAAACCAGGGTTGCCATTTAGTATCCAAATTTGGTATCCGCCAAAGCCAGTTGTCAACGAATATTATTTCTGGGTACCAAGCTGCTAATTTGGTTTCGAAGGGCATTAATTTGGTACCAAAAAGAATATAAGACTATTTTTTATACATTTAACTCAATTTTCACTCTGATAAAGGGAGATTTTAATCATAGGCAGGGGAACGTTCCCCACTCCACCCCAATGTTGCAGTGACCTACAAGGTTCCCCCTCACCTAAGTTATTTTTTTACTTTTACCATTGAACTAGTGTTGTAGCATACCTTTGTGCCTTCTCCCTCCCCAATGCACCCCCTTCCCCCCAATGCAGGACATGTTTCTACACCTATGATTTTGATAACAAGTGTGTATTACTGTTAATTGCATTGCTGAATGTGCATGTACGTCATACCTTTATAACAGGTACGTCATACCTTTATAGCAGGTACGTCATACCTTTGTAACAGGTACGTCATACTTTTATAGCAGGTACGTATGGGCAGCACAGCTAGCTAGCTAGCCTAATCAGTATGGTGAGGTAATTAGTATGTTCTGTGTTCAGCAACTTACAATCAAATTGTTTGTCATTCATTGATCACTTCAGTACGCATATGTGCACATGCCTGAACGTTATACATATAACAGTCCAGGCCACACTTAAAATGGCAACCATAGGGTCATTAGGCTGCATATGATAAACTCAAATTTTGTTGTATTTTGATTCTTATTTAAAACCTTTGAACACTTGTTCATGAAACTCTTAAAAACTTTGAAGATAAATTTCTTCACAATCTATTCATGCAAAATATATTCAAAAACTTTCCTCCTTAGGTGCAAAATCAGGGGATAATGCATGACACTTTTTAAGGACTTTCAAGTGCCTTAATATGAAATTCCAGTCATTTTGTAATCAACTTTCAAACTATTTACATTTAATTTTGAAAATATGAAAATTGTGCTGAATTTCCAAAATATGTTGACTGTAATAAATATTTAGTCATTCTTTAATTTGTCAATGAATTTGATAGAGGCTGCAAAATAAATGGCTCTTTTTAAATTATAACATAACATGGCTTTCAGGATAGCTTCAAACTTTCCGAGAGTTTATTTTTTTTTTTAAATTGAGACACTTTTTAAGGATTAACAAGCTGCTTAAAATAAAATTCTAGTCATTTTTTATTAGCAAAATAGATTTTAATCAAACTATTTACATTTGATTTTGATCATTAACAAATCTGAAAATTGGGGTGAAAATACCCTTCCAAGATTATGTTGACTGTAAATATTTAGTCATTTTTTAATTTGTCAATAAATTTGATAGAGGCTGCAAATAAATGGCTGTTTTTAAGTCTAAAACATGGCTTTCAGAATAGCTTCCCAGAGTTGTTTTTTCCCATATGCAGCCTAACACTAATGACCCCTATGGTTGCCATTTTAAGTGTGGCCTGTAACCTCAAATTTTGTTGAATTTTGATTCTTGCATCCCTGGCCATGAAACTTTTAAAAACTGCAAGATAAATTCCCTAACAATCCATTTCCTGCAAAAAATATTCCAAAACTTTCCTCCTTAAGTGCAAATTGGTAGAAAATTTTCATTTTGGTATCCAGATGCCCCAGATGCAAAGTATTTGGTACCAAACCACAACAGTTTATCTGGCAATCTTGATTCAAATCAAGACTTGACCTCCAAATTATAGATGCATACAAACCATTTAAACCTGAAAGTACAGTTACTCTCTGTGTTTACATGCCTAACTAACATTTGTATTTGCTTTGAGCCATTATAGGCCAAGGTTTCTAGCTTTCAATGAAGATCAAGGATTTCTCTTGCTCTCCTGGATGAAGAAAAGTCTACAAAAATGAACAAAAATCAATAATGTGCTGAAAACCTAGCCCTTGAAACACACCCTCCTAATGTTAACCCTCACCCTATATAACCTAACCTGAAATAAAGCTAGGTTCAGGGTCACTGTGTTAGGCTTTCTATTCAAGTCCTATTGTGTGACCAGATTAGTGTGTGTCATTGAACTGGTGACTCATTCCAGGGAGCCCCAATGTATTTGACCCATAGGGAATATCAAAGACGTTGAAACATGCTTAGTTCTAACATCTTGAAGGAATTTTAAGGAGATTTTAGGAGCTGTAATTTGATGTTCAATTTATCAGGAGAACCAATTCTGTGGAATATCTGTCAAATTGGAATAAAAGAGGTTTGGACAGTTATATATCCATATAGAAGTGATTCTACAGCTCATAGATTTTTAATCATAGAGACACATTATAGCACATTATGTGTATTGATTTCACAGGGTAAACAGAGTACAAATATAACTGCAGTATTTAAAAATGTTGAACTTTGCATACAAACTGTGACTTATTACTATTACATATTTTATATCTTGGTATATATATTTTTTTACTTATTGTACTTTCACTAAAATATGGAAAGAAAATATTTCTGTTGCCAAGTACTGTAGAAGTATTTTCATTTTACATCATTGAATTCATCATTATATCAGAAACAAAGGGAAAATTCCAAAACTTGTATATTATATTTGATTAAGATTCTTTTCTGTGAAAATATTTTCATTTTACATAGCCGAATTCATTCAATGATTGCAGAGTAAAGGGAAAAATTCCAACATTCACTATTTCCTATTATTACAAAGATTCTGTTCTGTAGAAGTAGTATCATTTTACCTAACTAAATTCATTATAATTACAAAATAAAGGGGAAATTTGCAACTGCACCATTTCTTGCAAGAAGATCATCCCCTTTTTTGCAATAAAATACTCGGAATGTTTGAAATATTTTAGAGAATACAAATTGTTGAGCGTTCTTCATTCCTTCCACTCTGATTGTTTCAACCAGACAAAGAACTATCACTCCTTTTTAGGCCGAAGACATTCCTCCCATCATACTTGAATTCCTCCAAGGGATTCACTTGGATGCCTCATACAGCAGGGTTGCAATAATGTGGCTTCTATTCAGAAACTACCCCTCACAACCTAGTCATACTAATTAAATTTTCTCTTGTGTGGAAGAATCCTTTGTTATGTTTCTGGTCACCATGTGGCTTTATAATCCCTTGGTAATGACTGGATTGTGTACATCCCTCATGATAGAGAGAGTGAACCAACAAAGAAACTACCCTCAAGTTAGGGATTTAATCTAGATAATAGAAAGAGATGTTGCCATGTTTCTCAAAAAAGTCATTGGAGGTTATCTTTTTGTTCCTGCTACTGCACCATATGGTTATAATGATGTAGCTATTTATCATGCTCTAAGGAAAATGCAGGAAATAATATATTTTAAAAAATCATGTTGGTACGTTCTTGTGTAAATAGGGAGGAGGGGAAAATATTATTGGAGGATTAAATTTTGCTTGAGGAAAAGTGAAAAACCATCTTTAGGGGAAATAAAAGATACGATTGTTAAAGAAATTGAAACTTACAAAAGATTAATCAAATTGTACTGATGTTGATGCTTATTGTGAAATGATAAAAACAATCAAATCACTTTTCAGCTGTTGGCAAGATTGCTAATTATGCAGATTACGTTAAATTAATCAGTGGTCATTCTTGGTTTCGATGCTAATAGCATAAGGAACCTATGCAGTCATGTTGAAGTGTGCATGTATGTGTGTATGTATGTACTGTATGTGAGTATGTATGTGTGTCTGTGACAGCAAGCTCGTAAGCACGATATCTCAAGAACGCTCTAATGTCAAGTCAAATATTTCATGATATGCAATGACATAACAGTTTATACAAAATCAATCAGCATGGAAAGAAAAAACACCAAAACCACAAATCTTTTGGTTCTGGTTATTGTGCATGGAGGATTATGTACACTGTGATATCACTCCTTAAGATTGATGTTGAGGCGGAGTGTCTATATGCGTATTTATTGCACAAGTCAACAGGATTTTGGTCTTAATAGAATGACCCAACTTTAGAGGGTCATTCGCGAGTGCAAAATCCTTTGAATCTTGCATTAAATACGCATATAAACACGATGACAAAAACATTCATATTTTTATCAAATTTCCACGTTAGATTGTTTTAAAATGCGTAAAAAAAAAAAAAACAAAAAGAGAAAAGTTTCCATACATTTTTCTCTTTGTTAGGAAATTCATCTGTTGTAAAAATGGACTAAACCAAATACTGAAGGTCGTGCATTATGGGAATTTAATGCACGGGTCATGACAACGCAAATACTCCATAGAAATTTGATAATCTTATGTTAATAACAAAATATTAAAGCATCGATAATTGATGCTTTATTCACACACAAAAAGAAGATAATTTTCACCCCTAATAAAATGATCTTCTAATTTACAGTTAAAGGAGACTAATGACATACCTAATGACATCTTTTACCACAAGGTGTTTTATGTTCAAAAATCATTGTTGTTTAACTGAGATAAAACACATAAAAACAACAACAGGATCTAATTATTATGTAGATCCTGTTGTTGAAATCTAATTTATCAAACGATGTCTGGTTTGTGGTTGTCCATCTTCTTTAGTGTTCCATCGATTACACTGTAATGGGTTTTAAAGATTATCAATCACATTTTGTCATTATCAGCCCCATCCGATTTGAATTTTGATTATTTTTTTTATGGCAGCACTAATCATGATAAACATGCTGTGTGGGCTGTGCTAGTGATCATAGATGATTGATTAAATCAATGCATGTTAAAAAGTATAAGAAAAATACATTTTTCGTCATCAATATTATATTTTACTTTTTTTATTTCTCAGCTTATCATGTTTTAACGTTTGAAAAAGACAAATACATTTTAAAAATAATAAATAATATTTTTTTGAATGCAGTTATCAGATGGGCAATCCCACGGGCACTTCACTGATCCCAATTATGCTGCCGATCAGCCATAATCGGCCCGATAAGATCGGCAAACCGATTATCATTGGAAAACTAATCTTCTTAGTTTAAGAAACACATACAGACTATCAAGGAGAAGACAGAAAGCATCTTGAAGATTTTAAAAGGAAAGAGTCATTAAAATTGTACCAATTTTTTGTATATCTTTGAGATCATTTGGGGAGGAGAGAAGTACAGGGAGGGGTGGGGGTGGGGGGAGTGGAACTCCTGAGTTTTGAGCTCAAGGGTCTCTGACTATACATTCATTACATTATTGCTCACCATACATGCAAGAAGATCTTCATTCCATTTGATAGAGGATAATAAAAGCAAAGAAAAAAAAAGTATTTTAAGTCTTTTTCCATTAAAGGAAAGATATCATCTCATAAAAACATTCAAAAGTAAAAGCTGCAGTGCTGGTAACGTCAATTCCGATTTGCAATTTGTAATTTTCCCCTGCAAAATCAGAAATCTGCGACGTTATTAATCACACATCCACTGGACTTAACATGTGCTATCGATAACATCACAGATTCTCACTATCAATAAGGTTAATTTGAAACCGGAAGTGACATTACCACGCAATAATCCAAATGATGCGGAGTTCACTTCTGAAATTATTTATGGGATGATACTTTTCCTTTAAAGATTTGTCATTTCATTACAAGTTTTCTGGCTCTCCCAAATTTATCTGCCCCACTTGCAATCCTGATCTTCGATCAATCATATCCTCTTAACTTGTCTGTTTTACGCCAACTCCAGATCTTTCCTATTCCCTGCCACCACTATTTTAGACTTCTTCCAGAACAATCCCACTCCAACATTATCACCTTCCTTTGCAACAGCAACCTTTCGCACTTAATTTAATCTCCCACACCCCCATTCTTTCCTGTCTCACATTTCTCTCTCTCCTTCTTATCACCTTTTCTTCTACAACTTATTTCCTCTCAAATTTTCACTTCTCTCCATCCTTTCCTCCTTTTCCAATCATCTGTTTCCTAACCTTTGCACCTTAATTATTTAACACCCTCTTGGCACGTTCGACTCTTGACTGTCGCGGTGCCGTTAAACCTCATCAAACCAAATAAACCTCATCAAACCAAACCAAACAAATTCGCGATTCAATAACTCCTTTAGGGAATGAGATAATGAAGCAGTTTCTTCACATTTGTCCTTTTGCCCTCTATCTATTACACAAGATTCTTTAATCTTCATTTTGATTTTACCTTCAAGGATATTTTCAGATTCTTCTCCGAAAGTCAGTCTTACTAATTTTGTTAATAGAAGAATTTCTTTGTAAAAAACAGGCGCTCGATTTGTAATTATTTTCCTTGTAGCATTAAGAAGCATATATCACTGGCCAGAGATTTCATATTTTTATCATTTTGTGAAAAGACCATCAACAAATGTTAATGAATCCTGACGACTTGTGTGTGATATCATGTTTGGTTGAATGTACAATTTATTTAATGATAGTCCTGAACTAAAAAGCATTATAGGGCGATTTTATCACGTGACTCTACTGTAATTCAACTCGTCTGATCTTCGCACAGCTCGGTCACATCACACGTAAAACAAACAGACATGGTACGGTCCTACTGCACTATAAAAGACGTGCTGCTGTAAAACACGTGCTGGGCATATAAAATACGCGCTGGTTGAAATAGATTGGCCAGATTAATCAATTCTTTAATGTAAAATATTATTTCATAGACAAAATTACCCTCCAAGTAATCTTAATCAGTGAATTTTAAACATGTCTATTAGTGCAACCAAGTTTCAGAGCAAGATTCCGGCATAATTATCTTACAAAAATAATGTTATATAACAACATGCAAATGTATCTAAGTCTTAAGTATACACAACAGACATCAGTGTTCTTTTTCCTACAAAATGGTGATGTAAACAAAGTCATGTGACCTCATGACGTAAGCTGAAACAGCCTTATTAAATGGAATTTGATTCAAGGTCATCTATGGTGCCGATCAATATGTGGCATGGTACATTTATTCCAAAACGATTGGATTGGTTTAAGTGCACATTGGACCATTGCATTTTAACCAATCAAAAAACCAATTGAAATCTATTTACCTGCATGTTAGAGACCATAACTGGTCTTAAACATTTGCATTTTGCTCTTTTATCAATCAATTCAGTTTTCGCCATTTTTGTGTATTTGTTTCTCATATAGATTTTTCTCTTTCTTTCTTTGCAGGGCTCGGTGCTATAATCATTGTCTTTACAAAATACTGCAAAATAGTATTTTTTTGGGAGAGCCATTCAAGAAACCCAATGTGCACCTAGTCTACTTCCTTAAGATTACATCATCTTTCAATTGAAAGAGTCCATTCTTTCAGAGCATCATCGCCAAGACGGCAGGAAATTGTATGAGTCGATCAGTGGTCATGGGGCAGAAAGTTTCGGGCGGGATGAAGCAGATTGCAAGGGAAAATAAAACTCTCACCCGTGAGCTCGCTTACAGCGGGGACTTACAAAAACCAAACAGATTAGATCTGTTACTAGATATGCCGGGCGCAGACAAAGAAATGCAATATAAATATGCGTGGAACGAAGAGGACAGGTCGTTAAATATATTCGTTAAAGAGGACGATCCATTGACTTTCCACAGACACCCCGTAGCCCAAAGCACAGACTGTATACGCGGCAAAATGGGTTTGTCGCGAGGACTCCACGTCTTTGAGATTTCATGGAATCCAAGACAAAGAGGCACGCATGCCGTCGTCGGCTTTGCAACAAAGAAAGCACCACTGCATTGTGTGGGTTATCAGTCGCTGGTGGGTAGCAACGAGGAGTCATGGGGCTGGGACTTGGGGAGGAAGAAACTTTTTCACGATTCAAAACACAACTCAGGTATACCTTATCCATTGTTGGAAAACTCGGAACATTTCGCAATCCCCGAACGGTTTTTCATGGTGTTGGATATGGATGAAGGCACACTAAGTTACATTGTGAATGGAAAATTTCTGGGAATTGCTTTCAGAGAACTGAAAGGGAAGACCCTTTTCCTATTGTCAGTGCAGTCTGGGGACATTGTGAAATAACGCTTAAGTACATTGGAGGCCTTGAACGTGAGTTCTTCATGTTTTTGTATTTTTTTATATTTTTTTTTGCACGTTTTTCCTTCACATAGATTTGCGAAATGAATATGGGATTATCCTCCGCTTGTCATGTAAGATTTTTAATAACATCCTATAAGAAATTAATGCCTGGCATGTGTAATGAAATTCACATGTGCTTCACAACTGGTTTATCAAATGGCTGTATAACATCCACATAACCTTAGCCATTAGGAAAAGGATGTAAAATACCCAAACTGCCTACCTACCAGCATACATATTTATATTTGAATAATAGTTTTTAAAGGCCAGTTGTCGTCTCTTAACGTACGAATGAGGTAAATGAAATCCAAATCCTGTTTTGATTGGTCGAAACACAATGGTATAGTGTGCACTCACATTGATAGGTCAATCAGTATCGTTTTGGAATCAATTGTACGCGGCCACATTTTAATCACGATAGATGGCCTTTAAGATAAAAAAAACGTATTCATAGAAAATCACCTAGAAACATAATGATAGATATTCACCTTCAAATTTGTTCACAAAATTCAAGCATTTAACATTTAAAATTATGTATAACATAATGTAACATAACAAAATGGCAGGCTAAGAAGGGTTAGTCACCCCATAATAAGCCCAAAGTCTTTCCCCAAAACATGTCTCTCCTTCAAATGAAAATTATGAACACCTATTCATTGTGTTTAAATACTCCCTCAAACCAGATGAAGAAACTCACAATGGGAACTTAGTGCTCTTTGAACAAGTCTGAATAAAATTAATTGAATTATTTTGAGTCTGTGAACTGTTTGAGAGAAGACCAGGCTCCTAATCAGATCATGAATCACACTGGTTGATGACTGGAAGAAAGTACCATTTTGCAAGTTGACTAATAAGCCCCTCTTTTGTTTCATACACTCATGGTTGATTGGCACAGAGTTAACAAACTCCCAGTTTTGTAAATGATAAATCCTGTGCTTGGGATGGGATAAGATGATGAGTTAGGGAGTGTGAGTTGTCAGATAAAAAATGGGAACTAAAGATGAACCAACATCTTGACAAATTTCAAGATATATGACACATCTAATAAGACAAGTTAGAAAAAAACAACAACAAAAAACACTTTTTTGGACAAAATAAAGCAATTCCTTTCGGAAGTTGCAATTTCAGACGGAAATTCAGGAAACTAATTTGACCTTGTCACTTCAAATTTTGAAGAAAAAATTTCTTGTTTCCGAAATTTATATTTGATGTGGTAATTTAGTGATCACCCTGAAATGAACTCTAGGTTTGACTCACTATTTATTCAACTCATCTTTTTAAACTCAATCTTCCATGTACTGTTTTACCATGGAGCTATTAATAGCTCCATGGTATTACTGAGCTTTTTTCCGCCTTCTTTTAAAATATGACAATTTAATTGTTCCCTTCAGTCCAAACATACAGATCAATGAACCCATTTATTGTTCAACCACAACATCTGACAGATACCCTGTTTATCCACACTTGAATGTTAAAGACCAGTACAATGGCTAGATTTTTAGAAGCAGTTCATAAATTCAAAGAGCTTATTGCTGTTTCTCGGAAAGTTTGACAGTGAATCAGTTTCATGAAGGTTGCTAGCCTTTGATGTTAGCTTTATACCTTTCTCTTTCAGATTTTTTCCCCCCACTAAGGTTATGGAAATTTGTAGAGAGGCCTGTAACCTGAAGTTATATTGTCCTCTATCCTTTATGTTATCATTTAAAGAGGTATAGATACTGAAATTAACAAATTTTCTCTAAAAGAAGGTTTGTATTAAATGGTAAAGACCAGCACAATGAATAGATATTTGGAGGAGGTTCAAAAGAGCATAGTGTTCGTCACTCATATTCACTGTTTCTTGGAAAGTTTCGCAGTGAATCAATTTTATGAAGGTTGCTAAAGCCTTTTAAGTTAGCTTTATTTATTCCTTCCGCTTTCATAATTTTCTCCTCACTGAGTTTATAGAAAGCTGTAGAGGGACACATACTGTAAACTTTTAAAGTTACAATGTCCTTCAGGCTTTGTTGTTGTTTCAAGGGGTACAGATAGATAGATACTAAAGTCAAATCAATTTTCTCTGAAAGAAGATTTTTATTAAAGGATTAGTTCAGGGGTCAAGCAAGTCTATCTTATATAATAGAAGACCTTCAGAAGAAACAAAATGGTGTAGCAAGCGTTCAAAAATCTGATTCCATTAAGATTAAGGAGATATTCAAGTTTAAAGTTTGATATCAATTGTCTACAAACGACTGAAATCAGACTAGTTGTGATGTCACTGCCTCAGATTCCTCAAAGTCTTTATGTATTATCATATTATTTTATGTATTATCATATTATGTCCTTCGATTCTGTGGCTTAATAACCATGGGATATGTCAGAAAAGTAGCGAACAGAATCTTGTAAGGATAATTATAATTTACTACCTGAAGGAAGTTTTGAGGGAAAAAATTGAAATAGGAAAAAAGGTTAAAATATTTTCTTTAAAATACATTAACAATTGTTAAAGTCATTTTTAAACAAGAGTTTTTTAATATCTCCTTAAAGGAATAAGATTTTTGAACAGTTTGTCGACCATTTTGTTTCTTTTAAAGTCCTTTTTCATATAAGATAAAGTTGCGGGACGACTGAAGTAATGATCTGTTAATGATCATTTATTTGACAATTTTAGAAAAGCTTCACTGCTAATGTCTCAGCATGATAAATAAAGGTTCTGAACTGATTTGACTTATGGTTTCACTTTAGGTAGAACTTGTAATTGTCGATCACCTCAAGTTATCAGTCAGGGCTGAAGGATGGGACTTAATTTAAAAAACAGATTGATTCTCAAGACACTAAACACTCGCAATTCCACTTCGTTATTACTTTATGTACTGCCTCGCTGCGAGGGGCGTGTCTAACTTTTTTTTTCCCTATTGTTTTTGAGGGATTAAGCCCCAAAAAAATCCACGTTATTTAGATATTTACCTCCCTATCTTAGTTCATTATTGAAGGTTTTTTGGCCCTAATTTGAAAGTTATCATCTAAAATTAAGGATTTTTGCTCCACAATTTAAGTGTTTTGTTCCAAAGTTTATGTTTCGAGTCCAGAATTTAAAATGTTTGGTGAGAAATTGGCGAATTATTTTTGCAAACTGGAAGAGGTTTGCTCCAAAATTAACAATAATTCAGTCGAAATATTTCAGTTTTTTTTTTTTTTTTTTGATGAATATAGTTCCCCTCCCCCCAGGAATACAAAACTAATTAATTTTTCCTCTTCTTTTTGTATGCAGCCTCACCTCTTCCACTCCAAGATCTATGCAGAAGAACTGTGAGGGTTTCTATCGGGATGGACAGGCTGGAAAATATCTACCATCTGCCTCTCCCCACGATGATCAAGAAGTACATTCTCTACCAATGAGATTTCAGTTTGGCCAGACGGGCCTGAAGTGGGACTTAATTCCGTCCTCGTTTTTGTACTTGCATATGCTGGAACTACTGCCTTAACGAGTGGAGGAGCGTGTCTGTCAAACTCTGAAATTTGGAGGAATGGAAAATGATATATGAGATGAAAGGAGAGTGTGATTTAGCGCCAGGTCATGTGACTGGAAGGGAGAAGTTACAAGAACTGATGAGACGAGAGATATCTGATAAGATCTTGAGAACTTGCTTGTGGACGAAAGGCGCAGTTGTGGGGCAGTGATGTTGTGGAGTAGGGCATGTAGGCAAGATATAAGAATAGCCATTATTGCCTATAACATACTGGAAGAATTGCCAACCTTTTCTCCTCAGAAGGGATAATAACAGCTGAGTTATGGGATCTTATTTCTTGGCCATACATATTCATAGAGGAGCTTTCTTACATTGGAGAAAGGATGAGGACAATTCTGTATTTCTTGTATGCTACCTTCTTGTTAAGGGTCACAATTTTGTACACAGCACCGCACATACATGTAACAAGTTGTTAGGGGGATTTGAAGTAGTACCGTACATCCATTTAACAAGAGGAAGTGAAGTACTGATCTCAAAGTGGGGTAAATGTCAGATTAGGCTTGTATAGAAAATGACAAAGAGGTTTTCCACACTTATTGCTTAAAATCTTAGTAATATTCGAAAATGAACATTCTTCAAAGTTTCATGAAATTTTTGCAAGAATTTTCATGTGGTATGCTGTACAAAGGACTAGATAGAAAATAGAAATCATCAAGGATTTTGTGTGCTATATTGGAATTTTTTCTGAGAATTGATTTTATCAGTGTATCACAGGTAGAAATTACCACACACATCCTTGACAACAAATCAAATGAAATTGAAACAGGCCTCAATTGTGGCAAAGTTGCAATAATAGTTTAACAAACAGGGGAGAATAACAAAGTGTTTAAAAAAGGATTGTTTTAAAGATAGAGGATGTGTCAAATCTATTGTTTGTATTGTAAAGTGCACGAGATATTCATAATCATAGGTACCGTATATCATGAGTCAAGCCAAATAGGTCACGAAAGAGAGGAAAGGTCACGGAACCGATGAAAGTTCACCGAACCATCCAGTCGTTCTAAAACAATTACAATGGCAGGGGGTTTCTATCATTTTCAAACAATAGTTTGGTGATCATCATTCTCTTGAAAATCTCTTCAAATTGCAGGAAAACTGTTTGAATTACCAGCTATGTACTGAAAGGGTACACCATTTTCATACCCCCAAAAGGGTACATAATGGTAAGTGAGTGAGCTGGGGGACATGTTCTCCCTCTCCTTCACCTCCTGTCACTAGTATGCCCCTAATGGTATCATGGTGAAGGTGATTTGGGGGCCCTCTGAATACGTACTAAGTGGAACCTTATTTTGCAAAAAATGCCTTGTTTTGGCGTGACATTTGTTTTGGCAACACATTCAGAGGGGTGAAACAAACTTTAAAGGGTTGCACGATGGCTTTCGTGAGGAATGGATTTGAGTAGAGTTGCTCGTACTGCCTGGTTGGGTGAAACACCACCAATAAATACCTCTACTGCCGAATGAAACTATTTGTAAAGAAAATAATGTTTTGTTTTTTGTTTTTTAGAGATTGAAAGTTTTTTCATGTTCTTTCATGTTTGTATTATATACGTGATACACCATTGAATGCTGCAATTTTTAGACTAGGTCAGAGGTCGTGTCAATTTGAAAGTCATGATGTCTTGCCAGTGTTTGTATAGGGTCAAGGTCAGATCAAACTGCCTTTTGACCTCTTAAGTTAAATCACTATCAGTACTTGATAAGCGAAAGAAAGCCTTCACCTTTTTTTATTGGGGGTTTTTACACATTTTTGTAAAAATGTTTTAGCTTTGTCGGAAGTCACTGCATCATGTAATTTGATTTCTTGTCCAATTTTGTTTATCAATGTGATATTTGCATATTATTTGCATATCTTAAGTTATTGTTTTAATTTCAATTTTAAATGTCCATTTCAAGTGTTTAGAATTAAATTGTGTGTGTCAATTTCAATATGGTTGACTATAGGAACTGAAGCATGAATAAGTTTGAAATATGTCTGAAATTAAACCTAAATGACTCTGGAAATATTATAAGCACAGGCAGCACTCATAACACCATGCAATTTAAACTGAAAAAAATAGTTGGGAGTCTGAAATTCATTCAACTGAAAAATTTGATGACAATTTTGTCCTGCTTTTCAATTTCCTACGATGCAATTTGTATATCGATCCACTAGGCTCTCATCATATGCCTTAAAGGATTAGTTCAGTAGTCTGATTTCAGTCATTTCTACATCATATGCCTTAAAGGATTAGTTCAGTAGTCTGATTTCAGTCATTTCTACACAAATGATATCAAGCTTTAAACTTATCAGATTTTTGAATGCTTTTTTCATTTTTTTTTTCTTTTTCTTTTGGAATCCTCTTTCATATAAGATAGACTTGCTTTACCACTAAACTAATCCTTTAAAGTTCTAGTTTTTTTTTTAACCTTTTAACTGATAACCTCCCGTTTATACATTATATGTAAAACATTTTATAATGACATGCAGGTTTCCAAAGTACCACTTATTTAAATGTCAGTAGTTGAAACAATTCCGATGAAGCATTTTGTCCAATCATTTCCTTCGGTAAAGTTTTTTTTTTTTTATTTGGAACATTACATCCTATGATTCATGACATGTGACCAAGAATTGCTCTTAGTAGCAATTCTGGGAAAGGTAAATAGTTCATCTCTTATTTCGAATTATTCAAGCACCATTTTTGTGAAGGATGTACTTAAATTTATATTGTTTTAGTATTAAATGATATTCAAGTGGTGCATTATGTTAGAAGAAAAATCTTCCATTTTGGGTGGCAGCAACCAATTTTGGTCCTTGCTGAAATGACATTGCCAAATCTTCCATTTTGGATGGCAGCAACCATTTTGGGTCCTTGCTGAAATGACATTGCCAAATCTTCCATTTTGGATGGCAGCAACCATTTTGGGTCCTTGCTCTAATGACATTGCCAAGTGTTTTCCTTCTTTTTAACATTAAGAAAAATCAAATGGACATTTCATGATTATTCCTTCCTTTGATTAAACCATATTATATGTATTTATATCTGGCCTGTATCAGTTTCTAGATATTAGCTGGTAGACTAAAGATTATTAATGTTTTACATGTCTGGATCATAAGTTCCAGGTGGAAACTTTGTGGATCCACTAGATATTTGCTTGACCACTGAACTAATCCTTTAACGGAATAAGATTTTGCAATGCTTTCTTCACCATTTTGTTTCTTATGAAGTCCTCTTTCATATAAGATGGACTTGCTTGACCACTGAACATATCCTTTAACGGAATAAGATTTTGCAATGCTTTCTTCACCATTTTGTTTCTTTTGAAGTCCTCTTTCATATAAGATGGAAATGCTTGACCACTGAACTAATCCTTTAATAGATTGATAAAATATCTACCTATTTTTGCCACTTGGTGGTTAACTGCTCACTTGAAGTAAACCATTATTCAGTCTAAAACAATGGATTGTGATCAACCTTTCTATTGAACAACAATAAGATAACAAGTTGTTGGAAGGAAATTATGTTGCTTCCTGTTAAATTTATTCCCACAAGAATTTGTGTGGTTTCTACTGAAGTCCACTTTCCCATTTAGATCTGCTTATCTCTTATCCCAGGAAATGTCTGCTGGAATCTATCTCCAGAAAAAGAAAACAAATCTTGTGTGATCCATTGCTCCAGTAAAATGTGCTTGGATACAGATTATGTAAACATCTGCTTACACTTTGGGTCACAGACAAGTAGATGGGAAATACCTTATGTCTGGGTCGCAAAGTTAAACTAGAAAATATGGTTATGAAAATAACCACTGTGTTCTTGGGCGTGATACCAGGGAAACGTGAGGGTTTTCTCACAATGCCAATGTGGTTTACATTATGCTGTTACAGGAGCAGTCAAGGCAAATGGAAGCTTAGTATGAAGTCACTTTGATAGCGATTTTAATTTCTGTGCCAACTTATGAATCTTAAGTTTCATTAACATAAATCTGAACAGACTGTAGTAGTTGCTTCTACTGCACTAGCCGTCCATGTATGCTTGCCAGCTAGTGGTACCGCGTTCAGTCAGACAGTATACCGTACCTGGCCTGGGACCAAAACATAATTTTGCCCTGGCCTGAATATCACGGACAGTGATAATGATAGTCGCACTGTCAAGTCGTTTAATATGATTTTACGACAAAATTGTGTAATCTGACGTTCAAATACTCTCACAAAATGTCATCTACCTCCTCAAAATAATGCTATTATTGTACATCAAATTCGACTGTATTACTGATAGCAAACTCGACATGTTCTTGACCAAAGAATGCAGTCACATGACTGGATCCTTGGTAAGATCACAATGTGTTCTCAGGAACTTGGGAACATAATGATCTTTCAGTACAGAAGTTGAAATTGACAGATTTATAAAACCAGAAATTGTATTTTATATCTGCCAAGCGTTTGTATTGTTATTACTGCTCTCATGGGAACTTAAGGAAGGTTTCAAGTGTAAAGAACAATGGACAACTTTGGCCACTTGCCTGTCGAAGCAAAAGTAACATTTTGGATTGATATAAATTGGCACTCTTTTCGATTGCAAAGGACGTGAAGGTACTGCTGTTTGAGGAACCTTACATTTATTGTTGTCCTTTTATTTTAGTATTTATTAACTTGATATAGGGTGTTTTGTGATTAAAGGACATATAATCCATCATGACTGTAGTTTGTAGTCACTTAAAGGATGAAGTTCATTGGTCAAGCATGTCCATCTTATATGAAAGAGGACTTCAAAAGAAACAAAATGGTGAAGAAAGCATTCCAAAATCTTATTCCTTTGAGAAGTTTTTAAAGTATAAAGCTCCGTCATATCTGTGTAGAAACTACTGTTATAGTAAATCTACTCTGGAAGGTTTCCACTCTAATCCTCACATTAACAATTATTAATGTATTTTAAACAAAATGAATTAAGCTTTTTTTCCTATTTGAATTAATTTTCCTCAAGTGGTATATTATGATTACCCTTATAATATTCTGCTTTAGTTTCCTGACAAATCCAATGGTTTTCAAGCAACAAAAACGCAGGACAAAATATGATAGAATACATAAAGACTTTGAGGAATCTGAGGCTATGACATCACAACTAGTCTGATTCCTGTCGTTTTAACAGAAATGAGACCAAACTTTAAAACTTAAATATCTTCTTAACGGATTAAGTTTTTTTAATGCTTTCTTCACCATTCTGTTTCTTTTGAAGTCCTCTTTCATATAAGTTGGACATGCTTGACCACTGAACTAATCTACCAACTGTGGTGTAACGGTTATCATACATGTCTACAGACCACGAGGCCCTGGGTTTCAGCCTGGGTTGGGTAGACACGCCAGTGCACCACAACTGTTTATTAAAGGCCGTGGACATTGACTTGGTTGTCGATGTTATGTCTGTCCGACGTCGTACCTGTGTTCTTGTCCGGGTCGTATTAAGCATTTCGTGATAGCATTGTTACTATCATAACCGAATACGCAGGTGACGACCCCGTCATTGTAATTGTGTGTTTACTCACTCGGCCACTGAACTAATCCTATGGGGGACCACATGGTATCAGTTGAAATTCCTGTGAAGTAGTACTGATGCAAGAATTATTGTTACGGATGCAATGCTTATCTTGTAATTTAAAACAATTATTTGCAAGAATAAAAGCATTCCTTGGACATAAGTGCAATAGCATTATTTTATTTTTATCTAACTTAAAAAAGAAAAAATTATGAAAACATTCACAACCAAATACAAACAGAATAAGTTTGACCAAATTATCTTTTTAATGTTGCAACTCATTTTGTATTGGTGGTGATGATGATACTGTGTAATTTGCAAAAAGGAAAAAAAATGATGAAATTATTATTAAGTTATTTTGTTATGTTCATATCTCTTTTTTAAGTTATTTACATTTTCTTTCTTTTTTGTTGATAGTATTACCATCATATTTGTCATTGTGCTGGCTCATGCATATATTTGTTCTTATTCCATAACTGGTATTTATTTATCTCTTTCAAAGCGTTGCTTTCTGTTGATTTATATATTTGCATCTCAATTTCATTGGTCATTCAACTTGAAATTACTCAATAGACACAGAGAGTGTTACAGTTTTTGTTTTTAATATCGTAATAAAATAGCTAGAAAAATATTGAAATGTAAAGTTGAAGAAACCAAGCCAGTTATTAATGATTTTTTTACTAAACATTTATTTGGTAATTGGACCTATAACCACAGCATTATAACACATGGTCTTAAACGGATGTTATTGCCTTACAATTCCCTCTATGGAGATTCCATAGCAATTAATAAACATTTCATTTTCACCACGAACTTCCGTTTGATTTACACCATGATATTAAACTTTTTTTCTTCACATGAAGCTTTGATTGTGAAAACATAGATATTAATCATGCTTTACAGGAGAGATTGATTTACATGTATTACTGAAACCTATTTTTTCTTCATATTTTATGGATATAACTTTTGTAATGTCAAATATGTGTCATTTGAGGAAAATCTTTGTTGTATTCTTAAATTATTGCTTACTCTGATCCAACTCATTTGTTTTGTGATATTATTAACATTTTGAATATTCATAAGATTGAAAAAGCAACTTAAAATCCACTCTCTTTTTTATATTTTCTTCTTGGATGAGATATGTTTGTGTGTGAATAAATGACTTCGGTGCCAGGAAAGTAACTCCTATTTGTCTTGTCTTCTGTTTTAGCTTTCTTGAACAGGGAAGTTATTGTAATAGTGACTTAATAATTAAAAACTGCTATAAGAAATTAAAGAACAAGGGGTGCAACAAAAGGGTGGGTTAATCCCTGGGCCACCCCTACCGAACTTTAGATTCGAAGAGCTTGAGAAATAACGTAACGTTATGCATATATGAGGCCCTAATCGTAAAACTCCCCACAGATTCAAGATACTCATTGCATCATCGCAGAACCATATCTATCTGCTCCAAGCCAGGAGGAGCATAAGGCCTCCATGTGATGCCCGCATCCATCCCTGTCAAATGCCATTGCTCTGTCCTGTTCCCCATTAAATCCACCCAGATTTGGTCCTCTCTTTTTCTACCATTTGTCCCCATGTTGTTTTTGGAAGTCCGTAATTTCTCCTCCCCCTCCCCCCCCCCTTCTTCCCCTCCCCCTCTGCGGCCCAGATCAATGCAATGCTAAAGTCTTCCCCATGATCTTGTCTAAATATGTGCCGCAGCTGTTTCTATTTCGTGTTCCTAATGTCATCGCTTATTTGTTTTGTACAGAACACTGTTATAAAAGTCAAATCCATAGTAGATCCATGAAGGGTCATCCATGGTTTTCTTGGTGTGAGCGGATGAGAGCACATGACTGGATGGGATGCTAGTCCATCTCAGGTTAACTCCCCAGCAGTGCTGGTACTCATTTACAACTGAGTGGACTGAAACAAGTAGAGTAAAGTGTCTTGCTCAATGACACAATGCAGCGCTCACAACAGGAATCGAACCCGTGACTTTTTGTATACAAGCATGACTCCTTAACCACTGAGCCACTGCACCTCACACAGAACCGTGTGGCCGCGAGTAACTAAATCAAGTGTGGCATGGGCAGGTCGCCCTCTCTTCCATTCACCATCTATGAGACAGTGCCAGAATAACTTTATATCATAAGCAGAAATGTGAGGGTGGGGTAGGCAATTCCAGTCTGATTTACCCATGGATGGTTGTTCCCCCAAGACCATGGGGCGATCCTGTCTCTACCCCAAGTAAAAGGGGAACTATCTATTACATGGAAAGCAAAGTTAGGGCACAGAATTGATGATTGTTTTTCTTTTCTTTCTTTTTCAGAGCATCACAGACATTTTACTTGGAATTTTTTGTCGTTTTTCTTATGTTCAAAGAAATTCATAGGACATATCTCTGATCTACCACAATCACTCTCAAACTGGAATATTATAACATAAGCGAGACAAATATCATTTCTGCAATTTTTATTTTCTTATTAGTTTTTGATGAGAAGTGTTTGTGTGGAAGAAGCATTGTTGGGTGTGGGGTTCCCTGTTGCCATTGTCTGGACTTAAAAGAGCATATTGGTGGAAGACTTCAATGCAAATCCTATTCTGAATTTGTATGGGCTTTCAGGACCCGTGCCCTGTATGACTGGACCCGGGGGGAAGCACCTCCTTGTCGGCGGTACTTTGTTAGATGAAAGACGATGGAAGAAACCATTAGCGTAGCTACACTTTTTTGCAGGGATGTGGGCGTGGGGAGGGGGGGGGAACCTTAAAAAAAATGTTAATAATGATAATAACAATAATCCAATCTATGTTCTGATTTTCATTGTTAGTACTGTTTTGGTCACAAAATGAAGACAAATTTGCTAATACTTTTTCGATTCTGTTTCTGGGCAGTGGAAAATTTGTTTAGTTAGCTATGCTACTGTTAGTTGGTTATCTTACTTATCTAATTATTCCTCGTTACTGCCTGATTTCATAAATTGCTACCAAACCAACCAGATGGTCGAATATTGCGGATGTTTCGAATTTCATTTTTTTTTTTTTTTTTTTTTTTTTAACTGTTGTTAGCAACAAAAACGCAACCATTAGTCAATATGTTCGAAAGTATTCCATGAAACCGAAACCCGTTTTAAATCTGTTTATAAGCAAATAACTGCATGTATAAGAAATTTCGATTTCCGAGAAAATGCAGTGACGAACAAGTGTCTGTTAAAGGATGAGTTAAGGGATCAAGTCTATCTGATATGAAAGAGGACATCAAGAGAAACGAAATGGTGAAGAAATTGTTCAAAAATCTTATTCCGTTCAGGAATAATGAAGTTTGAAGTTTTGTCTAAGTCTACTATGGAAAGTTGGCGTCTTCTTCATCAGATTCTTAACAATTGTTAATGCATTTTACCAAAAGAAAAATTATTTAATTTTTTTCACTATTTAAATTATTTTCCCTCAAACTTTCTTCACGTGTTATATTATGAAAACCTTTCCTAGATTCAGTTTTACCATTTTTTGACAAAATCTTAGGAAAAATATGAGGAATCTGAGGCTATGACATCACAACTAGTCTGATTTTAGTGTTTCTAAACAAATGATACAAAACTTTAAAGTAATTTCGATATCTCCTATACGGAGTAAGATTTTTGAATGCTTTCTTCACCACTTTGTTTCTTTTGAAGTCCTCTTTCATATAAGATAGACCTACTTGACCCCTGAACCGCTGAACTAATCCTTTAAAGGATTTCTTCAGGAGTTAATTTATCTTAAGGACGATAAGACGAACAGAGCTATAAGACAATATGAAGAAACTAGCACTGGCGGATTCAGGGGCCATACCCAGGGGCGGACTGGCCCACTGGCCCTGGACCGGTACGCCGTTGGGTCCAAGACGCCGGTCCAAAGACGTCCGCGGCGCCGGTCCCAACGTGCTGATCGACTTTTCCCATGCATACAGCCATAAATGAGTTTGGCCGCTGGCGCATTGAACTAGCTTATATTATTCATTTTTTCTTCATGAAATAAAAATGAAAATATTTGTATACTTTAAATAAACGAATAAGCGTCGTGATGCTTAACTTCCTTTGCGTGGTAAGGGCAGTCAAAGGTGCTGGTCACTCCACCTGGACCGGTAAATTTGTATGTGTCAGTTCACCCCTGGCCATACCCCAAAGATCTGCCAAAAAGATTATTGGAATAAGATATTGAAGAAGTTTCTTCACCATAATGTTTTTTTTAAGTCCCATATTGCTTGACTACCGAAGTAATCCTTTAGAAGATCATTTCGCATTAAAATACCATTTGCCCTCGGAGCCCTCAAAGGAAGCAGCCCATATTTTGTCCCCTCCCCGATAATAATCCCGGATCCATATGTCCTATTTCACACGTTTCTGTCGGTCTATTTCCTTACTTATTACTTGTCCATAATGTCCGTTGGTAATTCAAGAAACAAACAAAAATCAGAAAATATTTGAGTACTAGATACTAAAAACTTGTAGAATGGAGGTGTGATGCCACAACTATCTGACTATTATGACTATAGTTTTACAGTTTTGGTTGAGGCCAATGGCGGTTTCAGTTTTCGGTCCCAGAGGGGACAAACGGTAACTATCAAAAATAGGATAAGAAGTTGTGAGAAGGGAAGGGAGAGGAAGGGGGAGAACTGCCCCTGATGAGATTTCACCTTCCCGGGTATGCTTTCTCCTTGGAGGTAAAATTTGTTATTAAGTATTAACATATAATTGAAAAAGTGAAGGTAATTCAACAAAACCATTGGATTTTTTTTTTTTTTATTTTGGAAATTTTGGTAAAATTTTTGGAATGTTTGGTAAAATTATTCCAATTTTTGGCAAGGTTATTAGAAATTTTTGTAAGATTATTGGAAATTTAGGTAAAACCTGTAACATTTCCCGAAAATGAAGGAAGTTTCCCGAAAATTGAAGAAAATTTCCCCTACATCGCAAAAAATACCCGAAAATGAAACAAATTGAAGAAAAATTTCCGAAAGTAAAGAAAAATGAAACTTATATATTAAAATGTTTGAAGAAAAATTTCCGAAAGTAAAGAAATTTGGGCGATATTTAACCTTATATATTAATTTTGTATATGTTCTATAGCATATTGGTATATCCCGCCAATAATATTTTACTAGCAGATTTTCGCCAGAGGGAGAGGAGAGGGGGTTTCACCTGACCCCCACTGAATACGCCACTGGTTGAGGCATCATTTATATACCTGTACATCAGCATACAGAAATCTTATAGAATTTTGTTAAGTCTTATATGGACATGAATTTCCTTATGTTAACCAGAGAGATGGTATACCATCTTCCTTCATGTATAGCTAAGGGCTGAAGGGGACCCCCCCACCCCCTCTTTGCTGAATGTCGATTTTTTTTTTGGGGGTAACTTTTTAAAATTATTGTAACCTTGATATAAATAGGAGAATCTCATTTTGGTCCGATCACTCAGGTGCAACTTCAACTATTTTTCATTAACGGTCGGGTTTCCCCCTTCCCCCACGTAATAAGTTGATTAGAATGGGAACAGTTCAATATAACCAGCTTGTTTGTAATCTTCACTATACCTCTTTATAAGGAGAAAACAATCTGATGATTTAACAAATTCCAGTGACTGAAATTAAGAACAAAAATTTTAAGAATTACGATACAGATTTTTGGGCTGTCTTCTTTATCACTTTTTCGATACGTTACAAATTTTTCAAACTTTGATTATAGGCCATGCAGTATATGACTCGGTAATTATTGATGTTTTGATGTATAATTCAAAGAACGTTCATAATTTTGAATTGATTTTAAAGAATTAAAAATAGATAAGAGACTAAGAATTATATTATGGTTAAAAAAAGTATCATCGAACTCCCTCCCCTCCTCCCCCTCCCCATCCCCTCCTCCTCCTCCCTCCGGCTCTGACTTGGTGCGTACACCACTACACCTTTAAACTGAAATCTCCTTCTGAAATCAGATTTTGTTCGTATACCCTCTTTCGTAGAAGGTTAAACTTTTTAAAAAGCACGGGGTACCGGTGTACACCTTCAACAACAAAGGGTAAACTCGTTCATTCAACCATGCAGCATTGTTTATTCAACTTCCTGAGCAACAGCCCAAAGTTGATTAAACATTTCCGAAAATTGTATCGCAAGTTTCCGGAAACATAATGACGTCATGCACGTCTTTCATACTCATAGTCACGTAATAAGGGCTGAAGGGTCAAGTTGTAACCGTGGTATCTATACAGTGGGTTCATGCCACGAATTACGGAAGAATATATCATTTATAGGCCATAATTTACTTGAACTATATACAACACACATTATTTGTCGTTGTCCTGTTCTAATTTCATGTCACAATCAATTAAAGATCCTATTCTCTCATAATTTCCAGACACAATCGTGTGTTTTTCCCGGAAGAATATAACAATTTTTTGTCATTCTTCATTGAAAGTTATATCATATTTACTTGTTTCGGGTCATTCTCGGGCAGACATGACGAGGTTTTCCTCGCAATTCTTTCTACACGTCACGTATCATTTCAATGTTAAATTATAGAAAAAGGCCTAAAGCCGTGCCTTTGTCCGTGGCCAAAAAGTGTGAGTAGAGGCAAGGGTCCAAGTTTACAGTGGCGTATTCAGTGGGGGGTCAGGAAGTGACTTGCCCCCTGGTGAAATTCCGTAAGTAAAATGTTGTAGCGAGATATTCCAGGATACAATATGCTATAGTACATATAGTACATATGCTATAGTTACACGTCACTGGTCCTTTATAACTTTATTCCTGGAAAAATGGGGGTGCAATTGGGCCTTACAGTCCTTGCTAACATTATTATGAAAAGGGAGTGGCGCACAGAGGAGGAAGAGGAAAGGAGACAGGGGGTATAGTACCCATGTAGCAATGGTTCAATAAGGCCTGAAAAACAAAAGGTCTTTGGAAGTATTTATCACTGTCATAATTTGCTTTTCTCAAGCCCATGAATATACACAAAAATTACAATTGAAAGTGAAATTTCAAAACGTGTTCCTCAGTGAGAGCCAGTCATCCCACTGACTCAAGAATTAAACTTTAAGTTTTGGGATCAAATTTTATGGTATCACTTTGCTTTTATTGTCAGATTGTATAATGCATAGACAGATATGAGTTTTGACTGTCCGGTCCACGCTCCCGAACGGGAGATCTCCCAATGCGGGAGATTTTTGTCATTATAACCCACAATGCATCTTTCCAAATTCAAATTTCTCTAAAGAAATATACGTAACGGTAAATTAAGCCAAAGGTAGGAAAATGCATGCGAAATATTCAAATTTTATTGGTGATATGATAGCAGAACAATGAAATTATTTTCTCCAGCGCAAATATGACTTTCACCAGGGAATATTAAAGTAATGTTTTAAATTGTTTTCAAGATTTTTTGAAGAGCAGATTTTAACATTTGAATCACCAGCAAAAGCTCAAATTATTCAGAAATTTTAATTCCAATATAATTTCCAGATATACAACTTTAGAATTACAGAATTTGAAAAGCAAAATAATAATAATAATAATAATAATAATAATAATAATAATAATAATAATAATAATAATAATAATAATAATAATAATAATAATAATAATAATAATAATAATAATAATAATAATAATAATAATAATAATAATAATAATAATAATAATAATAATAATAATAATAATAATAATAATAATAATAATAATAATAATAATAATAATAATAATAATAATAATAATAATAATAATAATAATAATAATAATAATAATAATAATAATAATAATAATAATAATAATAATAATAATAATAATAATAATAATAATAATAATAATAATAATAATAATAATAATAATAATAATAATAATAATAATAATAATAATAATAATAATAATAATAATAATAATAATAATAATAAATAATAATAATAATAATAATAATAATAATAATAATAATAATAATAATAATAATAATAATAATAATAATAATAATAATAATAATAATAATAATAATAATAATAATAATAATAATAATAATAATAATTATAATAATAATAATAATAATAATAATAATAATAATAATAATAATAATAATAATAATAATAATAATACAAATAATTATAATAATTATAATAATAATAATAAAAATAATAATAATAATAATAATAATAATAATAATAATAATAATAATAATAATAATAATAATAATAAATAATAATTATAATAATAATAATAAAAATAATAATAATAATAATAATAATAATAATAATAATAATAATAATAATAATAATAATAATAATAATAATAATAATAATAATAATAACAATATTAATATAATGATATTATTATTAATAGTAATAATAATAATAATAATAATAATAATAATAATAATAATAATAATAATAATAATAATAATAATAATAATAATAATAATAATAATAATAATAATAATAATAATAATAATAATAATAATAATAATAATAATAATAATAATAATAATAATAATAATAATAATAATAATAATAATAATAATAATAATAATAATAATAATAATAATAATAATAATAATAATAATAATAATAATAATAATAATAATAATAATAATAATAATAATAATAATAATAATAATAATAATAATAATAATAATAATAATAATAATAATAATAATGATAATAATAATAATAATAATAATAATAAAAATAATAATATTAATAAAAATAATAATAATAATAATAATAAATAAATAGATAACGGCTGCACTTATTAGCAACAGTTTAAAGACTAGCTATCGTCTCTAACGCACAAAGCAATTCGAATTAAATTCGTGTGCTTTGATTGGCCAAAACACAATGGTACAATGTGCATTTACTTTGATAGACCAATTACTGTCGTTTGGGAATAAAATGTACGCCGCCACATTTTAATCTCGATAGATGGCCTTTAAATTATGTCTCCATCTCCCTTCTCTCATTCGGGAGCGTGGACCGGACTGTTTGAAACCAGTCAACATTCCAACCACCTATAGTGCGACAAAAATTAAATCCCACTCAAAAATCTTGAACGAAAAACTCCTATCACAGACAGAAACAGGAAATGAAAGTGGAGATCAAACAACTTCCCATTAATCCTATACATGTGCCACTTCCGGTCTGGAGTGGGTGTCACCGAGTCACCGAGTACAGTACCCAGGTTGTGGCATAAGCATGACCCCCGGGGCATGACCCCGTTCATCATTTTTGAGTTTCATTATGTGTTTATTGTCATAAAAGTCTGAGTAGGCCAACCATGTATTCTGATTAGCGCTATACAGAGGGCGGAAAGAAAATACATCCCTTCATATATAGACAATTTGTGCCTAATTGAGACTTAATAAGAACAAATTGACAGACCCAATATTGTGTTCATTTTAGTTTTGATAACTGATCTAATTAAGTTTCCGAAATTACGTCGAGTTATTATATGAATATAGAGGCCCATAACCTATGGAACGCCAATTGGGTATTAATTAATTGCATCGGAATTTAGTCCATCGCATCGGACTTTCGAAGCGATTGAGTGAAGTCTGATGTGGTGGACTAAAGTCCGATGCGATCGACTACGGTCAGACGGTATACTCCGATGTGATAGACTAAAGGGCGCTTAAGTCAAGCCCGATATGATTGACACAAGTCCGATACGATTGACTCAAGTCCGATACGATTGACTCAAGTCCGATACGACTGATACACTTGTTTGTGTTTTTGAGGTTGGGAAAGAGTCGAGGCATCGAGGGGAACCCCTAACCCTCCTCTTGGTCACGGTGAGACCATTTAGGGATAGTGGGGTGGGGGAAATTTTATGACATCCCACTAACTTGATATAAAAGATCACCATATAAAACATGTATAAGGCCTATATGAAAAAAAAGTAATACCCCCCCCCCCCTTCCCCTCCTTTCCCCTGAAAAAAACCCGCTTATGAGAATATCATTAATTATAAAGCCGATAGTATTTAAGGGAAATGTTTACCAAGGCTATAGGAATAAACTGTTCTATACCCACGCATGAGACATGACATACTTCTATAGTATATACACCATTCAATTTTCACTCCATATATTGAGTTAGCAATATGATTGAACAGGATAGCAAGAAGAGTTGTAGGAAACCCCTGAGAATAACAAAGCGTGTAGGAACAATAGCCATTTAAGTCTGATCTCAATATCTCTTTATTCACACGCAAACAATATGTGACAACTGCAAGGAACACATAATTCGAGGCACATGTAAGGTTTTTTTTTTTCTTTCATCAAATCTTTCTTTTCCAGCAATTCATGCAGACGTGTTTTTCACTCATCACAGCTGGAATTCATGTGATTTATGTGGCAATTCGAGTATGCCCCACATTTTAATACTTTGTGTTGCTCACTCGGGTAGATCGTGAGGAACGCCAAGCGGGCAAAGCATTGGTCAGTAATTAGTAATAATTGTAATGCAGGTGCGTAGTTTTTTGGCACTAAAACAGTGACCTTTTGTCTCACCCAAAATGCACTGGTGTACGTCCTTCTGTATTGCCATTATTCAGTTATTTGAATAGGGCCGGAGCTAGGGTGTGTGAGGCTCCCAATATTTGAATATTGTGCCCTTCAGTATGTCCCTATACCTGCCTCCAGACCCAAACTCCTCGGCTCCATCCCATCCAGGCTTCCCACCCAACAACTCCATCCCGGCTCGTCCTCCTCCTCCATTAATGACTGTTTTCATGTTTTCTTTTATTTTTTGTTTTTAATACTGTTGGGCATGTGAACAGGGATTCTAGCCCTAGCTACGGCCCTGTGTTCAATTTTTGTGGTATACCATTCTGCCAATTTGATTAATACAAAGATCCTCCTTAAGTCAGCACATAAGACAACGCTCGAAAACGATGTAAGTTTTGTAAAAGTGCAATCTAGAAAGATTGGCAAATCAAAATAAATAAGGTCCTTTAGATTAGAAATCCTATTAGAAATGTGATAATAAGAACAAAATATTAAATCAATCAGTAAGTATGACGTAATTCGAGGTATACTTAAGAGCCACAATAATAATGATATGCCTTCCTGGGTGCGTTTCGACTACATGTAAAGCGGCTTTGTAGGTGAGTAACGAGTCCACCCCATCCAAGCCTCAACGGCGCCGGAACGGACCCTCATTTCTCGTCAACATTGAAGGATTTTCCCATTCATCCAAACCCTAGGAGAAAATATCCAGTGAGGGGGTTAGGATTGTGTGTGTGTGTGTATGTGTGTGTATGTGCATGGGTGTGTGTGTGAGTGTGTCAGGTCCTTTAAATGTCTCTTTTATCGTTGCAAGTGTTGTCAACAGCTTCATATACCTTCCCAAAGAATCCCAATACCCATCCCCACCCCAATTGTGGTGTCTGCCGCCGCCACAGCGAGTTTCTGATGTGCGAGTTTGAGTCTGACTAAAAAGGATTCGACCTGTACAACACGGACCGGCGAACGACGACCAAAAGTCCATCGCTGATATATTTTGGTGCAACAAAATTTTCCCTCAAAGCGTCAGAAAGTGCTCCATAGCCGATTATTTTTTGCCCAACTGGCGTTCTATAGCTCAAATCTAGTATGGTAGCCATATGGATGTGGTTTACCAGGAGATAAACCGTAATTTCTTTGTCTGCAAATCTGGATTGCATCAACCAAACCTCAAAATAACTTTGCACTTTTTTTCCAAAGATCAATTGTTGGTAATACATCCATCATAAATTTCAACCACTTGAAACAAAAAGAATCGTTGAAACGATATTTATTGTATCCGCCAAAACTATATTTACCCTCAAAATCAACTCTCATAGAAAATATGCACAATAGAGTGTATTGTATGATATATTTTTTTTTGACATGTGTGTCGGTACCATGTCGCTATGAACTGGATAGCTCCATGCCGGTAAGGTGTTGCTAGCTATGCATATATGCAGCATATATGTGAACTGGTATAATGGGAAAAGACGTCTTTTGTGACGCCGATTTTTAGTTATCATTTTCAGTAGCGAAGCTTGCATTGGGGCAGGCATGTCTACCTGCCTCACTCTAAAAAGTATTGTACCCATTTTCTCGGTACTGCGAAAACTTGTTACCTCCTTACCCTCTAATTTTTCAGGTATGCGTGGCTATTTTGGGTATTACACACACTTTGTCAGATTATAACAACTTTTTTAAACGATGGTTCCCCTTTATTTGTGTGTGTGAGAGGGGGGAGGGGCTGGAAAGGGGTATGAGGGTATTGGCGACAGCGGATTTATTTCAAAAGTGAAAGAATTAAAAGGGAGTAGATAAATATTTTACCCTATAAATTCCCGGTTACAAGTGAAAAATTGCACTGCAGGTATATTGAGATTCCATCAAACTTTGTTATATTTGGGAAATCTTCATTTTCGGCAAGCTATCTTCATTTTTTTGGGAAATTTTCTTCTTTTGTGTGAAGTTATCTTCCATTTTAGGTTAATTTTGAAATTTTACCCACAATTTCCAATAATTTTACCAAATTATATTCAATTTCACAATTTTTTAATTTTTTACTAATAATTTACCAACTTTACCTTCCAACCTCCTCTCAGGGGAAAAGTTCCCCCCCTCCCCACCGCCAGCTCCATACGCCTCTAATGCGTCTGATCCACAACCCATTACCCTTTCCTTTCTTTCAATTTTCATAGTTCCGCAGAAACGACCAAACAAAATAAAAAACCCTCTAAAAAACCCTCTATATTGGAAACTCTTTGATGCAATGTGGTATATAGATGTATCATCTGATTATGCAGATGTGTATATCATCTCCCATCTTCCTCTGCTGTCGCACAAAATGTATTCAACAAGTTTGAAGATACAATTTATTGTTAACGGTTGTTCCAGACCGTTATGCAACGCAGTCAACCATCCATTTTCTTGCCCAAATATGCTAATTTTTAATGATCCATGCGCCTAAAGCTTTGCTACTTGTAATTCTTGTTAAAAGTAGCCAGAAAAGGATGTCTAATATCTCCGCCACGCACAATACACAAGTAACGAACCAATACAACTGACAATTCCAGGCCTAGGCTGTTTTGATTCTTCGTTTTTACACAACTTGTAATTCCCTTCTTGTCATCCTTACTTCCATAACTGGGTTTCCATGGAAACGGTTACTCATCGCGTAAGCCGAGTGGATTATATCATAGAGTTAGAAGCTTTTAACTCCATGATTATATATTTCCCTGGATGAAGTTTTGGAGAGCATTATTACGCATGACGTCATTATGTCAGAGCTTTCGTGATTCATGACAAATTGTAGATGCAGTTCGACAAGACTGCAAGATGAGCTTCTTTCTATATGCTAGAACGATTATAAAGGAAAATATTCAAGAGAGTATGTAAGATTTTTTGCCTTTTATCCAGGGGCGTAGAAAGAGTTCCCTTCATTGGGAAGAGGGTAGAAACAAAACTTCTAGTTACAATCGGAAAAATTGCACTACTGAATTAAGTTTCTGTCAACGTTTAAGTCGCTGCTAATTAGGATCTCCTTCAATTTGAGAGAATTATCCTTCAATTTCCGGGCAATTTTCTTCCAATTTCTTCTTTTTCGGACCGTTTTTTACTTTTAATTTTCAGGAAATTTCACGTAAATATCTTGAAATTTTGCTCATTCTCGGCATTTAGGCCAATTTTGGAGAAATTTGTTTAATTTCCGAAACAATTTACCTCGATTTTCTTGCAGTTTCTTAAAATTCGGGCAATTTCCTTTAATTATCGGGTAGTTTTGCCAATTTTCGGAAACTTTTCTTGAACTTTTAGAAAATTTACGAAAATTTCCAATAATTTTACCAATTTATCCTTTCAATTTTATTTAAAATTTCCCAATGTTACCTTCCAACCGGATAGCAAGCATGCAATCTGGAAGCAGAGGGCAGGTTACTCTTCCCTGCCCGTTTCCTACAGCTATGCTTTCACTCCATATATTACTATAATGAATAATTGGCAAAACATTCAAGTTGTTGACTCTCAACGTAAAGATCTTTGGGCAAGGGTAGATGTGGTTCCGTGCTCAAAAGACGGGTGTGTGAAGTACGTTGGTCCTGGTTTTTAGCTCCTTATCCTTAATTTCTAGTTTAACTAGTTTAGGTTTTAGACCGAGGCAATATTTATGAAGAAATATTTCAAAATGATTTCACTCTAAAACGTTAAAGTCTCCCTTGCCCTATATAATTATCATGTCTATGGAGTCTGGACCAGTGGCGTAGCTAAAGGGGGAAGAGAGGGAGAGAATCCCCTTCTCCCCCCCCCCCCCTCCCTCCACTTCCCGACCAAAATATTTCAAAAAGTCGGGAAATTTACACTGAACAGAAAACTCAGTTTGTTGGATTCTTTGGTAATCCTGATCAGTGCAATCCATCTTGGAAAAAAGGATCAAAGTATTTACGAAAACCGACAGACCGAATATTTAAAATAGGCCTATTGCGCAGATTAAAGTTAGCAAATTTCCGACTCATATATCAAAATTCCCAAACTTTTTTCCTAAAAATATGCGACATTTTACCCAAAATTTTCGTGGATTTTCCTCAAAACTTCCGACTTTTCCCTTAAAC
>JAIGNY010000993.1:1025000-1095000 GCA_020152595.1 Chiridota heheva
ACTTAAATATCTTCTTAACGGAATAAGATTTTTGAATGTTTTCTTCACCATTTTGTTTCTTTGAAGTCCTCTTTTACATATGATAAACATGCTGGACCACTGAGCTAATCCTTTAAATATTTGCGGTTTGAATTACGCAGCAACGACGACGAGTGAACACACAATTACAATGACGGGGTCGTCGCCTGCGTATTCGGTTATGATAGTAACAATACTATCACGAAACGCTTAATACGACCCGGACGAGAACACAGGTACGACGTACGGACAGACATAACATCGACAACCAAGTCAATGTCCACGGCCTTTGATAACCAGTTGTGGTACACTGGCGTGTATACCCAACCCAGGCTTGAACCCAGGGCCTCGTGGTCTGTAGACATGTATGATAACCGCTACACCACAATAGGTAGATGCTCGCAGCAACGTAATTCCGAGGTTTTGATGTGGTCGTTGCGGCTTAGTTAGAGTTCTATTTACACTTGACAAACTATCCAGACTTTAATTCAGTTGTTGCGGCTGAAATCGATTTACGACGTGACGCAAATATTTATGGCTCAGCGAGCATGATTAAGCCTCGCAATTAGACAGTTGAGCCTTAAATTGAGATGTAGAATTAAAGTCGCATCGTAAATCGATTTCAGCCTCACATCACGGTGTAATTGCGAGGCTTAATTATACTCGCTGAGGCTTAAACAGAATCATGCCGTGGCGCAAACCAAACTATGATGCGGCGCAATTCCAAGGTTTTGACTGGCATATGCTGTCATAAAATTGATTTAATGGCATCTGTGACTCTATGCACAGATATTTGTGGAATCTATAGCAGAAGGGCGCGATCCATTTATGTGTACTGAATATTCATATTTTCCTCCCATGAGTGACAGAGTGTGGATCATATTTTGTAGCTGTTTTTTTGTCGTGGCCCTCAGGTCGCGACATCTGTGGTGGCCCTCAGGACACGACATCTGTGGTGGCCCTCAGGACGCGACATCTGTTGTGGCCCTCAGGTTGCGACATCTGTGGTGGCCCTCAGGACGCGACATCTGTCGTGGCCCTCAGGATGCGACATCTGTGGTGGCCCTCAGGACGCGACATCTGTCATAGCCCTCAGGATGCGACATCTGTCGTGGCCCTCAGGACGCGACATCTGTCGTGGCCCTAAGGATGCGACATCTGTTGTGGCCCTCAGGACACGACAGGACTAGTATTGTAAACTTCATGCTCAAAATCCGCCATCTTTTAATTGAGAACTATATTTTAAAATTTCACTAAATTGAAGAGAATATGGACTTTAAATTAAGTGCTATTTATTGAAGGTTGTATTTTAATGGTTACTATGCTACAATCCATTTCAGCAATGCTAATTGAGAAATTTATGACGTTGTTTTTATTCGCAAAAGTTATGTAAATTGGCAACGTTGAGGAATGTAGACGAAATCTTGCGGTGCCAATCCAATATTTTAATAGCCAGGTCTAAAAAGTGATATGAAGAATGGTATTATTTAGACATTTTTACTGTTTCAGAAACATAATAGAAAATATTTATAACACCAAAATATTTGTTGAAGAGTCACAAAGAGATAGTGAAGGAGAATAATATCATTTGAAATGAATGAGGCTAGTCTCACCGGATGTAGTGAGATCAACACTAAACATCTCACTCAGTAGGCACTACATGCTAGGAGAGAGATGAACACACAATTACAATGACGGGGTCGTCGCCTGCGTATTCGGTTATGATAGTACAAATGCTATCACGAAACGCTTAATACGACCCGGACGAGAACACAGGTACGACGTACGGACAGACATAACATCGACAACCAAGTCAATGTCCACGGCCTTTGATAACCACCACTGGCGTGTCTACCCACCCCGTAGGTAGATAACATGCTAGGAAATATTTGCAGTACTTATATAGCAGCCACGTAGTGGCTATAGCGTATACGGTCAGAATGTTGACTACATCAGATGCGGTTCTGAAACTTAACTTATAGAGTTAAGTTAACAGGTTAAGAAATTGTTAGCGTCCATCACGAACACTCTGTACTCTTGCAACCTGTCAAATTCGGCGTTGGTAGAATTTGTTTTTAGGGAGAATTAACTAAGTTGCAGATCGTCTTTATTTATCTATTTGATTTTATAATGAAAAAATTAAAACCTACATAACTTTGTTCTCTTTCTTTAAAGCATTAGTTCAATGGTCAGGCAAGTTCATCTTATATTAAAGAGGACTTTAAAAGAAACAAAATGGTGAAGAAAGCATTTCAAAATCTTATTCCGTTAAAGAGATATTCACGTTTAAAGTTTCAATTGGTATCATTTATGTTGAAACGACTAATATCAGACTAATTGTGACGTCACAGTTTCAGATTCCTCAAAATCTTTATGTATTTTAAAGAAAGTTTATTTAATTTTTTCACCATTTAAATTATTTTTCTTCAAACTTTCTTCAGGTGGTATATTATAAATACCCTTCCTAGATTCAGTTTTATTACTTTTTTTTGACATATCCCATGGTTTATAAGCCACAAAATTGCAGGACAAAATATAATAGAATACATAAAGACTGAGGAATCTGAGGCTATGACATTAAAACTAGTCTGATTTTAGTCCTTTCTATACAAATGATACCAAACTTTAAAATTTAAGTTAAATATCTCAGTAACAGAATAACATTTGTGAATGCTTTCTTCACCATTTTGTTTCTTTCAAAGTCCTCTTTCATATAAGATAAACTTGCATCACCCCTGAACTAATCCTTTAAGGGTCGTGTCTACCTTGTTTGTGTTTTAGGGGGCTTAAACCCCTCCCCCCCCAAAAAAAAAATATAATGATAATAAATCAATATTAGAAAAAAAGAAGGCCGTTTTCAGATTAGGGAGGACAGTAAGGCCCACCCCCGGAAAGAAGATTTCCCGGTTGCATGCATGTTTTTATTTTTTATTTTAAGAAAGTGTGAAATTATTAACATAAAACTGAAGGAATGCGTAAAATTGTTGGAAATTTTGTTCGATTTTGGCACCGGGAGGGAGAGGGGGGACACTTTATACTAAAAGTGGTAGGGGTGTGCAGCGCACCAACCGAAAAACATACCCAGTATTGTTGTTGATAATTTTTGGTAACTGCAGTATAAAATTATACGATTTTGATACCCGCAGATGAAAGTAGTCATTTTTGATACCTGCAGAATGAGTACGGTATTCATCAAAAATATTTTTAAAATGGACCAGCAGTGCAAAATTAACACTGTAAAACCTCATTTTTTGGGGACCTGTACTACGAAAATGATGAAAAAAGACAATTTGTTTTACTATAAAAAAAATATATATAAAAAAATTCGTACAATTTATTTTTTATAGTAAAAAAAAGACACATGCACTACGAAAATGGTGCAAAAATGGCGCCTGCTCATCGGGCGCACATATACATATACCTCAAATATGAAAGTGCCCCTTCCCCCCCCCTCCCCGAGTTTTGGCAACGCTTCCTGAAAATTGGACAAAATTTCGCAAAAACTCCGGAATTCTAACGCTATGCCATGCAGTCATACAACAATTGAGTCCAGGACCTTATAAAGTTATTTATTCAATGGAGAATTGGGGCGGGAAGGAGAAGAGAGGGAAAGGAGGGGGAAGGGGGCGGGAGGGGGAAGGCTTAATTTAAGGGATTTTCACAACACCACTAATTTACAGAGATGGCGCCGACAGGCGTCAAACCAGAGGTTCGTTGACAAAACTCAATAAATCCGTTAACAACACTAAATTTTACAACACTATTTTTGTTTCACAAGACCACTATTTGGATTTATGAGATTTAGTGTCGGACAAGACCACACTGAATCAAGCCCCAGGGGTGGGATGCCAAGAGGATGTAGAACTTGATAACATTATTCCAGAAAACGTGACGTTTACTACCCCTCCCTTCCCCAGACACGCCATTGCTAACGAATGTAATTAGGTTTTTTACTTAAATTTTCGCTATTTCAAAGAAAAAAATATTCTATTTTGATCTATTCTCGTTAATTCTTATCATAAATGAGTATTATTAACTACGCTTATTGTAAGATTCTGATTATTCCTTAATTCACAAAAATCACCTCTACGTGGTATTTATATCCCCCTCATTTTCTTCTATTCATAGATAACTTATTAAGTGCCGTACCCAATTAGACAATAGTATATTTTTATTTACCAATATAGGTTGGTGCTTAAAATCTGATCAAAAGTTTTTAAAATGAATGAAAATGTATAATAATATACAAAAATATGTTGCTTGTGGTTAGAACCCTTTGTTGTTAGGATTAGTTCAGTGGTCAAGCAAGTTCATCTTATATGAATTTGACTTTAAATGAAACAAAATGGTGAAGAAAGCATTCAAAAATCATATTCCGTTAAGGAGGTATTTACGTTTAAATTTTGGTGTCATTTGTGCAGAATCGACAGAAATCAGTCTTGTTGTGAAATCACATACCTCAGCCTCCTTAGTCTTTATCATTATGTAATCTAATAAATTTGGTTCTGCGATTTTGTGGCTGAAAATTATTGAATATGGTAATTAGTAATTTACATCCTGAAGAAAGTTCGAGGAAAAATAATTCAAATAGTAAAAAAAACTTAGATAAATTTTCTTTGAAATCGATTAAACAATTGTTAAGAATGTGAGGATGACGGCGTCAACCTTCCATATAGTAGACTTCACGGGAATTGTCTACCAAAAGTGTGTGTGTGTGTGGGGTTCAAGAGTGTGGGGAGGTAAAATGACAAAATCACTCTAAGATGCAAAATACTACGACATACAAAGGTACAAATTCGAAAAAAATCAAGCCTATGGTAGACTTACTACATCACCTGTCATTTCTATTTTGAGGAAAAAAATCAGATATGCTGAGGAAATTTGCTAACTCTATAATAGGCCTAAGTTTTTTTTCTAAATCGGTTTTCGCAAATTTTGTGATCCTTTTTCTTTTCCAAAGATGGCTGGTATACAACTGAATTGTAAAACCGATCGCTTCCGTATTAGGCCTACTAACTGACCAAAACAATCCAACATAGTGCAAACTGCAAATTTCTGGAAATCTTCAGCCAGGGAAAAATTCCCCCCTTTGTGCCCCTCTCATCTTTCTAGCTACGCCACTGAAAGGGCCCTAACCGTAGATCACAATGTATCTGTACCTCGTATCGTGTCACTGGGTAAGAGATGGGGGAAAGGGGGCGGAGGGGGTCGTGTTACTGGGTGGGGGTCGTGTCACTGGGTGGGGTCGTGTCACTGGGTGGGGTCGTGTCACTGGGTGGGGGTCGTGTCACTGGGTGGGGGTCGTGTCACTGGGTGGGGGTCGTGTCACTGGGTGGGGGTCGTGTCACTGGGTGGGGTCGTGTCACTGGGGGGGTCGTGTCACTGGGTGGGGGTCGTCACTGGGTGGGGTCGTGTCACTGGGTGGGGGTCGTGTCACTGGGTGGTGGGTTGTGTCACTGGGTGGGGAGGTGGGGAAGGGTATATACGGTGGGTGTATGGTACTATTATTCATTCCATTGCCTCTAATCCATCATCCTTACTGCACTTCTTTTGTCTTAGTATGATATCCCTTTCTGCTACACACCTATTCTATTTTACTTTTCTCAAGGAACAACAAAATGTATTTATTTATTTGTTGCATCATCCCATTGAGTTGACAAGATATTAAGTAGTGTCTCTTAAAGTTAATTAGGGATGGGAGGGGGGGGGGAGGCGAGGGCGAAAACGTGCTAATTAAAATAAGTGGGAAAATAGTTCAATACTGGGATAAAAAGTGGTAAATTATTGGAAATTTAGTATTCTTGGATTGACGTACAACTGTCAAATGATGGTTATCAATGGTGTCTGTATCTTTTCAAACAGTCTCAACAAAAAAACAAAAAAAACTGCGAAACTCATCAAGGATGTACGATGTCATTGAATTCGAGAGAGAGAGTTGAACACACAATTACAATGACGGGGTCGTCGCCTGCGTATTCGGTTATGATAGTACAAATGCTATCACGAAACGCTTAATACGACCCGGACGAGAACACAGGTACGACGTACGGACAGACATAACTTCGACAACCAAGTCAATGTCCACGGCCTTTGGTAACCAGTTGTGGTGCACTGGCGTGTCTACCCACCCCAGGATTGAACCCGGGGCCTCGTGGTCTGTAGACATGTATGATAAACGCTACACCACAGTAGGTAGATTGTCATTGAATTCATTACTGTACCGTCATTTATATTGACACAGAAGCATGAACTAGTAGTTTTCATAGTTGACATACTTATAGTAGGCATTTCATTAAACGTGAAAAACTAAGAAATCATTCTCTACAGTCTGAAAATCATAATAAAAACCCACCCGTCTGTTTCCTGGAATTTTCACATATCAAAATACGCGGCAGGTCCTGGCAAATACTTCAGAGAAAGGCGTTAGGTTCCGAGTTGATATTCTTCAGTCAAAACCTTACCAAGATTCCCTCTTATCGACAAAAAGGGGGAAAATGAAAAAAATCTCAAGAAACCACCAAAAATATTAAAAAACCCATCGGATTTGATCAAATATATAAATAACTATTAATGTATAGCAAATATTGCATTCAGGGAAAAATAAAGGTATCCAGAAAGTTAACCAAGATCAAAAAGGGGGGATTTCTCACCATAGGCGTATGGGGAAAAAAATCGACCATTTTTTTAATGCAAAATATAAACAAAACACAAAAAAGTTCAGTCTGATACTGTTAGTGTTCTATTTTTCAAATTGTCTTACTTGTATTCACTAAGGAATAAATCATTTTGAATATAATGAGTATATTCGAATACTGTATCTGTAATGCTGATTATTGGTATTAAATTTTCCCAACAAAACCCAACGATTGAGCAATTTAACCCAAAATTCGGGCAATTGCCCTATTTTCAGCCAAAAGTCGTATTTCCCCCACCCCCTCATATAAGCACGTGCCCATACGCCCATATTTCTCACTAAACATCACTTACAAAATATCAGAAATATAAAGTGTGACTGAAAGACTGATTACATCAGCTACTGTCTCCATAGCAACCTCTCAGCCTTCACTTAAAGAAATCTTAAACACAATTGTGGGCGTTTGCTGGAATAATCACTTCTGTGAAATTAAATAGCAAACGCAACATTAGTTCTGATTAGCATATGAAAGTAAATCAACTTGTTGGTCAATTTAAAGCTTTTTCACTAACATTTAGGTTAATTTCTGTAAAACTATAAGTTGTAGTTTGTGTTCATTTTTCAGAATCTAGGGTTCGATTGTTTTACTAAGAAACATGATTTCGGTCGAGATGACTTCGATAACCCAAATATTATTTCTTAATGAAATCTGCCAGTTTAGTTTTATTTACTTTTATAATGGAATATATATATATGCAGGTACGGTTCTACCCCCCCCCCTCCCCCCTTCCAACAGGCTTCTCATAGGTTTTTGTGACAAAAATGTATAAAAGGTTGGTAGGCTTAGTTGGTAGAGTGCAGGACTGAGACGCTGGAGGTACCGGGTTCAAGCTTTGTTCAGGTCTAATCCGTTCTTCCACAGCTATGCCGAATATCGAGAGAAGTGGCAATGGTTGAATGGCACTCATTGTCCTCCGTTGAAGCCGTTGGCCCTGATGGTAGGACAGTCACATCTTGCCAGTCACACCTTGCCTGTTTCTCTGAACACCTATACAAGAAGCGCAGTGAAAACACTCATTCACTTTTAATCCAGGCCCGGTCAAGCCCAAGTTCCTGTGGCACTGACTTGTCTGCCAGCCAGAGAGCTTAGTCCGTGGCAATTGGGTTCCAGCGCTTAGAGGCCCTCACAAAGGTGCTTAGACAGTGTTCACATTAAGCTGCAGGATTCCAAGCACATATTATCAAATTTCCCCACAATAATAAGGGTGGGAAAAGAGGGGGGGGGATTTCCCGCCAACAAAAAATAGCTGAAAATATGCTAAATTTGACCTTTTCCAGCCAATTTTGGACTTCAATTTTTTTTTTTTTCGGGGAGGAGGGTTTTTTTTGGCCTTTATTCCAAAAAGAAATCCCACCTCATCCCCCACCCCCACCCCTCCCCACCCATTTTTTTAATTACACAAGGGCCCTGGGGAAAAATTCTCAAATTTTGAACTCTAGTTTGAACACTTGAGGCGATATATAAATCACAAATATGTATGTATATGTAATAGATTTAATAATCTTGTACTTAGCGCTTGTAAATTGTGGAATAATCTACTTTGTCAGTTTCACTTCAAAGCTGATATATTCAATAATGTTTTTATTAGTTTTATAGTATTTATAGTCTTTTACTCATGGTTTTATTGTGTTGTCCTGCATGTATAGTTTGTTTTTAGAACTTTTAGCTTGCTTTCTCAGCCTATTTAATACATTCAGTTGTTTAAAAGCATATGGACAGGTAGAGGCACCATTAGCTCAATTGATTTAAAATTTACTTAAAAACATGAATATTAAAGACGACTAACGACTGTGGTTAATTACCTAATTGTAAACCATATTAAAATCCTCACTCCCAAAGAATTCACAAAAAGGATTTTTCAAATCAATTAATTTTTTATATATTTTTATGGTAATAGAGAAAAACAACTTTTCTCTCCAACAACCTCCCAAAAATGTTGCTTTGTTCCAATCATAGTTGGATTTTGCATTTCAATTCTGTAACAAGTACAAAAATTAAAGTTTTATGTTGAATTTGAAGTGCTATAGGATTATGGAGCAAATATTTTCTAAAAAAAAGGAATTTTCAACATTTCTCAAAATGTCATATTATTCAGAAAAAAAAAAAAAATGAATGAATCCTCTTAAATTTTACATTATAAATTCTTTTAAGTTAAATACTTAATTAAAATATTTATAATAGAATGTGAATTGAGTCAATCAAATTGTGATAAAAAAAAATGTTTTGAAAGTAAAACCTTTAAACAGTACAGAATAATATAAATAAAGAACAATTTGTTGACGTTCTGTTGGTGTTAGGATCGGTCTCACACACTCACTCCGTAACCGGGTCATTGGGGCACCACTGATGACCTTCTAACAAGTTCTCGCCATTTCAATGTTTTCTCTGGGATGTGCCGAAGCTCAACCCGGTCATACATTGATGTTATCTTCCAATGTTATACTTTGTCTGCCTCCCTTTCTGCTTCCTGGCAAGGTACCTTGCAGGATTGTCACTGTCAGGACAGTCGATCTAGAGGCATAACATAGCATAGCAAGGTTTAACGTCCCGAAAGCATCCAGTGCTGGACATTATATAAAGACGGCCACGGCTTTTGATAACCAGTTGTGAACTCACTGGTTGCAGACCCATCGGGATGACCATCCCATCTTTACTGCCATTCCTTACAATTGATAGAAGCACTTCAAAGGGCCCGATGGCTTGCTGTTTCTGCTGCAGATGTCATCGGTAAAGGATTAGTTCAGGCGTCAAGCATGTTTATCTTACATGAAAGAGGACTTCAAAAGAAACAAAATGGTGAACAAACAAGCATGTTTATCTTACATGAAAGAGGACTTCAAAAGAAACAAAATGGTGGAAAAACCATTGCAAAATCTTATTCCGTTAAAAAGATGTTTAAGTTTAAAGCTTGGTATCATTTGTGTAGAAATGACTGAAATCAGACTAGTTGTGATGTCATAGCCTCAGATTCCTCAGTCTTGATGTATTCTATCATATTTTGTCCTGTGATTTTGTGGCTTCAAAGCATGAGATATTTCAAAAAAGTAGTAAAACTGAATCTAGGAAGGGTATTTATAATATACCACCTGAAGAAAGTTTAAGGGAAAATATTTCAGATAGTGAAAAAATTGAATAAACTTTCTTTAAAATACATAAAGACTTTAAGGAATCTGAGGCTGTGACATCACAACTAATCTAATTTCAGTCGTTTCTACACAAATGATACCAAACTTTAAACTGAAATATCTCCTTAATGCAAGTCTGCGTTTAGGATCCATGTCTCATATGATGGAGTAGATGTCACAAGATCTGATTTTTGAGCAGAGAGAGATGTTTCCAGCCGTTCCGCATGGCTTTCAGTCGAGGCAACTTGAAGCTGTTGTGTCTGTGTCAATACTAGCTAACACTTCAGGCTTGAAGCCTTAAGTCTATGAAGTTTATTACCTTTACCAACCAGAATTTAACAAATCATCAACATATTCAGTTTATTACATTTCAGTCCATTCCCTTAAGGCCTAGAAGCTTTCTCATAAAACATGATACACTTAATTCAAACCATTAATTCATATCATTCACAAATCCCTCAGATTTACATTTACACAATGATTCGCACGAGCACCAATGAATGACCAATAAAACCATGACGATGCGGAACATTGGTCACATAAATTTTTTTTAACATTCATGATGCAACCCCAATTTATTGAAATCTGTTCAATCGTGCAAAGACACTTTTCATTTCCGACTAATAATAAAACACAACAGATTAAAATGACTGATTGTCTTTTATGTCGACTCCATACTACGATGATAAGTTATCATTTTCCAACCATATTTCCAAGATGTTGTCCAAAGTGTATCATATTGTCTCTACATTAACCTATATCATTTTTTATTTCCCTCCTGAAACTAGGATTAAGATATTTACAGCCTCCATCTTGCCTCATATCATTTATGCAGTCCCAGTTTGATACCATTTTTATAAAGTAAAAGATGAAAATAGAATTTAAAGTTTTTTGAAATATTGTGCCAATATATTTTGTTTAGACCGTGATTTACTTATAAATAAAGTCAAGGATGCAGCAAAGAAAGAATTTGACAGACTTGCCAAAAACATAGATTAAACAAAAGACCACCCATTAAATTTAGAAATAACATCCATGTGCAATAACACAAATTATAATCTGAGAAACCCTGCCACCATCCCAAGTTTTAGAACAAGTTTAAAAAAAATCATTTGTATATAAAGCTGCAATTTGTATTCATTTTGGTATTTTAGAGCCCTTATTATAACCTCCTATAGCCCTAAATAGAGCCCTTATTAAAACTTATCATTTTGTATTCATTTTCATATCGTTAATCATTTTATTGTCTTATTTTCTACATTCTTTCCTTTTGTTTATTGTTTTGTATTGTATATGTATATTATTGTATTTTCCAATTTATAAATTGTACATAATTTATACTGGAAATAAATCAATATTAAAATATATATATATTACAATAACTTGATATATTACAGAACAACTTAACTTTGTATTAAGTGACAATATGTTAATTCCGTTCAGTTATTACATTTCAAAGATTTCACCAATTTGTTGATAAGGGACAATACAGTGCGGTGTCATACTTGCAGCTCCGAGGCAACCAATTTGTTGATAAGTGCATATACGGTGCGGTGTCATACTTGCAGCTCCAAGGCAACCTATTTGTTGACTATACAGTGCGGTGTCATACTTGCAGCTCCAAGGCAATCATTTTGTTGATAAGTGACTATACAGTGCGGTGTCATACTTGCAGCTCCGAGGCAATTCTTTATGTAAATCTACAAAAGTAATATTTCTTTAGAGTCGAGTTGGAATTAATTCTAAAACTTCCCATAGTTCTAAATAAAGGTGTCAAAAAACTTTCAACAAAAAATCATAGCAGAAATAATATTAATGTAGTAAATACATCTTTTTATGCCTTCCCTCTTTAGCAATTCAATGTACTATTTATTGTGCAATTACATGGGGGCATTTTAGAGCACATATTTACCACATATACTGTTGTTTCTCAAGAAATTTAATTTTTATACGATTTTCTTTTTCTTCCCGCAAATTTCCGCAGTTATAACCGCCAGAACCGTAGACTTTTTTCCATTTTTACAAAATCTGTGTAACTAAGTGTGGGGCACAAATCCTATGTGGTATTAGTACAGTACAGCTAGCTAATGGCGCGTGCTCATTTAGTCAATGCAATATACTGTACAAAACAAATTTCTCACACAGACTGAGTGACAACAAAATGGTAAACAAAAATTGCGCCTAAAGCAGTGGTGCCACAGGAGTTTGATATTAAGGAGGAGGATGAGGAGGAGGGGGGGGGGGGGGGGTGTACAAACATTTTTGACATGAGGTCAAGGGGCCAGCCTTAGGGACCTTTGTGTGATACAGAGGCAAAGCCCCAGTGGGGAAAATCTTGCATTTTCCAAGTTTTAGATGCCCCAAAAAGACTCTAAATATGTGCAATACACTGCTCTTAACTAACACTAAATTAGGATGATTACAAATGATCTAATATACCAGCATATAATTTTACAATAATACAGACTACCCCCCACTCCCCACTAAAATAGGTCAAAAATAGGGGTTCGATATTGGGGGCACAAACCTTTTCAACATGAGGTCACATAGTAGGGTCCAGGGGCAAGGCCTTGGTGGGGGTCCCAGAGGCGAAGCTCCCAGGAAACCTTGCATTTTCAAGTTTAAAAAAAAAAAACTCTGAATATGTGCAATACATGGCTTTTTTAACTAAATTAGCATAATTACAAATGATCTAGTATAGCAGCATATAATTTTGCAATGATACAGACTACCCCCATTAACAAAGATCAAAAACAGCCATTTTGGACAACAAAAGTTTTTTTGACATTTCGGATATTGGGAGGGTGCCACCCCCCTCCCACCCCTGTGACAGTCTACGGGCCCGCTACGGGATTTGTAAATAAATACAATTCCTGTTACTCCATACGGTTAGCAAACATAATTTTGTTTATTTCTTTTGCTAAAAACTCTAAATATCCGGAGAAGTGCCATAAAATGGATTAAAATTTGCGGCAGGCTTCATAAACATCTAAATGTCAATGCATTGGTCATGCATGATTGCAGATTCCAGGTTTGTTTGCCCCACCTAGTTATCGTGTTGGCAGCATTGCTATGGTGGGTGTGGCTATTTTTAACCCAGAGACATTAATTTTGCTTCCTTTTGCATGCTTCCTCCCAACCAGGAAGAAAGCATGCATTCAGGTCCCTGCTTCCCATACCTCTATCAACAACATTATCAATTCGATTGTTTGCCGTTTTCGATTGCAAAATATCCAATTAGATACCCTTTTATCATTTGTGTAGGCTCAGTGCCGCCACTCTCATCATGTGGTTTTCACAGCTCAGTTGATTTCTCCCTATGCATGTTTTTCTGGTGTAATAAGCATTTATAATATGATTTGGGAACATTTAAGAAGAAGAGGCACATAGACAGGAAGAGAGGATTTGAATGATCATATATCTTTCATGAAAGATTCCCACCCTTACATCAACGATGTTTTTCTTCTTCAATATGTTAGAAAATTGAACATCTCAAGGCCACCGAAAATGTACGCATCACTGCCCCCAAAACCATACATACATATTACAATTATACATGTACTGTACATACAGAGTTTATTGTGTGAGTGTTTTTTTTTTTCTAAATGTAACGTTTATGGACAGTTGCAGGCTAAATTGGCTTTTTTGCTTTAAAACCATATGAATAATAATTTAAGACTCAAAATAAATTAAAAATTGACGAGTTTGACTCTCTAACCATTAAGCCACTGCACTATCTTGTTAGATGGACTCCAAAATCTATAGCACAGCAAGATATACGTTAAAACCTTCTTGTTTACAAAACAAAATTCACCCATTTTCAAAAGGTGCCTTTGAAAAATAAAAGCAAGATAAGGCTGGATGAAGGTATCCTAAGAATGGCGAGATGCTTGTTCCTTTCAGCATCATCAAATCTTATGTCTCACATGTTGGCACTGACTACTCCACAGACCTCAACTTAAAGTTTCAAAAGCATTGGAGGCTGAATTTTGTCTGCGACTTCTTTACCCTTAAGGGCTTCCACCAGAGCTAAGGCAAACTCAAACGCTGTTCCTGGACCTCTGCTTGTTATCAGCTTACCGTCCACGACAACCCGGTCTTCAGAATACGTGTACTGACCTACAGCATAAAAGAAAGAAACATGTTTTAAAGATCTATCATCAGGGCCGTAATTCTCATCAGAAAAGTGGGGGACATGGCCTCTTATCCAAAAAGTGGGAAGGGGGGAGGGGGACAAGAGGCAAATTTACCCCCAAATGTACTGATTTTTAAAAATTATATGGAAAAGCTAACATTGACAGACCTGGAAAAAATTTATGGTTCCGGCGGTGAGGTGCCGTGGCTCAGAGGTTAAGGACCCAATCCCGTATCTAAAAGGTACAGAGTTCGATTACCTGTCATGAGCGCTGCATTGTGTCCTTGAGCAAGACACATTACTCTACTTGCTTCAGTTCACTCAGCTGTAAAATGAGTACCAGCACTGCTGAGGAGTTAATCTGCGATGGACTGGTATCCCATCCAGGGGAGTCATATACTCTCATCTGCTTGCACCATGGAAACTGGGGATAAGCACTGGCACTATGAGCCTAATGGCTCAATGGAATTAACTTTTTTTTTATCTAACCGTGGGAAAAACAGGAATTCGCTGGAAGATAATTCTTTCATTTCGTTTTTCTTGAGCAAGCAACGGTAGCCTATATGTGGTAAATATGTGTAACTGCGATGAATAGTACATTAAATTGCAAAAGAGGAAAGCATATAAAGATGTATTTACTGTACTACAATATGATTTCTGTCACAATTTTTCGTGGGAAGATTTTCAAACACCTTTATTCACAACCGTGGGAAATTCTATACTTAATTCCAACTCTGGTTAGCAACAACTTGTGCTTAATTGGAAGCAAATATGTCATAGACAATGAAAACAGTTTTCATCAAACCAGTTAAAAACAGACCATTTTACAGCAATTTGAATTTTAAAGCCATATTATAATAAATCATGCCAATTTTCATTGAAATTTGGTGACATCACAATGAGATAACCAAATAAGAAAAGCTATGAATTTTCTTAACCCTTACTCTACCACGCGGTGATATCAACGCCGTTTTGGGTGCCCCATCTTTGGCCCCACCTTCCAAGCACGTTTTCAAGAACATGTTAGTAGAGTAAGGGTTACTGAACCCGCGACAAGTGTGGCAACTCAAAAATGTATGCAGCAAGGTCCCGATGGGCGGCCCATTGGATCACTGAAGCGGAACGAGCTCGACCCTGCCACTCGGAAGACAGAGGACCCTTCATTAATCAGCCTATGCTTAACCCTTACTCTACCACGCAGCAATATTATCACCATTTTGGGTGCCCCATCATTGGCCCCACCTCCCAAGCGTGTTTTCAAGAAAGTGCTGGTAGAGTAAGGGTTAAGTTAAGTTATTGTTTTTCAATCCTTCACCAAAGTTACTTGAATCGTTTAGGAGAAATTGAATATGACAAAGAAGTTTTGAATCTCTATTTAGCAAAAATTGTCTGATGATTTTCAGTGTCTGAAATTTAGGACAGAAATTTTAAAGAATTACATTACAGAATTTGACCTGTTTTTTTTCTTCATACATCATATTTTTTTCCATACACTAAAGGAATATTCCCATGTGTTTTCATAACCTTTCATACGAAAGAGAACAATATTAGAAACAATTTAGTACAAAAATCATGTTGATACGTTATTCCTACCAAGAGATATTCAAATTTTAAGGTTCACAAAAAATGCCAATAAACGAATAGGAAAGGCTCAGTATGACATCACAGCAACACATTCTCCCACAAAGTTGATGTATTTCATTAATCTATCATCCCTTTTTATAAGAAAAACCTGCTAGAAAAATAAATTGATGAAGTTAGGTATAAATATACATTGCTAAATATATCTTACTTCAATAACTTTTGGAAAATTGTTTCTAATCATACAGAAACAACCAATTAATGTTCAAAGAAATACATAAACATTTGCAATGAAATAACCTCTATGACATCATCAAACACGAATTCATCATACTGTACAAAAAGTTTAAAATGCACTTGGGAAATCTTTATAAATCCATATTTCCTGAATGGAATATGATATAAACCGGATTTTTGTACCAAATTGGCTCTAAAAGTATGCTCTTTTAAATAATCTTTTACAAAGAAAACCATGGGAATATTACAAAGCATGGGAATATTACAAAAAACATGGGAATATTACAAAAAACCATCGGAATATTACAAAAAACATGGGAATATTACAAAAAAACCATGGGAATATTACAAAAAACCATGGGAATATTCCTTTAAACTTTCTTCAAACTTTGATCAGCTATAACTCAGACACTACAGGGTGCCCCATCTTCAACCCCGCCTCCTGAGCAAGTTTTCAAAAGAGTGCTGGTAGAGTAAATGTTAATCAACCCGCGACAAGTGTGCCAACTCAAAAATGTATGCAGCATGGTCCCAGTGGGCGGCCCACTGAAGCGGAACAAACCTGACTCTGCTGCTTGGAATAGAGGACCCTTCAATAATCAGTCTGTGCTTAACCCTTACTCTACCACGCGGCGATATTATCGCCGTTTTGGGTGCCCCATCTTTGACCCCGCCTCCTGAGTGCATTTTCAAAAGAGTGCTGGTAGCGGAACGAGCCTGACTCTGCTGCTCGGAAGACAAAGGACCCTTCAATAATCAGCCTGTGCTTAAACCCTTACTCTACCACGCGGCAATATCATCGCCGTTTAAGGTGCCCCATCTTCAACCCCGCCTCCTGAGCGTGTTTGTTAAAGTGCTAGTAGAGTAAGGGTTAAAGGAGACATAGTCTGATGCAATTTTTATTGCATTTGATAAAGGATACAAATCTTAACCAACTACCAAAATTAGCAAGTCATAATCTTATTCCTATCTCAAGTTATTCATGTTTGGAATCGCCTCATGGGGGCTGCCATTTTGTCGAATTCTGTATTGAAATATTGTGCATGATGACATAATTTCCCAATAGGGACACAAGGATTACAATGTATTTCTTTATAAATGTGATTAAAGTTTTTATTCCAAAATAATGTGACACAAAGTTTTAACAGCATGTTTTGATAATTTCATGTGTACACAAAAATTTCCTTGACCCTTACAAAAGGAAAACAATTTTTCATAAGCTAGAAAACTTGAGGTAGATTATCAAGAAATATACAAACCATTCCTCATCCTGCTGCGCTGATGATATCATAATCTGCAGTTTTGAAATCAAAATGGCTGCTCCCATGGTACTATTAAGTAGTAGCATAAGTTTTTAATTATTACAAAAAAAGTGTTAGATTACTTCGGGAGTTATGAAACTTGATCAAAAGATTTCTTATTTTCAATTCTATCATATGAAATAAGGATTATGTCAGACTTTATGTCTCTTTTAACATAGTTTAAAAACTATTCTGTTCATAAGGCCTTAAAAAACTGTTTCTTTGTCCTTTATTGTGGAAAATTGTAAGGGAGAGGTGGGTGGACTCGAAAAAGGTTTTTTTTTTTATCTCAATTTTTCTCTCTCTCCAATTTGGACCTTTGTAAGGATACCATCTTTATCAAGAAACAAATGAAGAAGTTAATAGCAAACATTTGATGCAAGAACGCCACTTTTTCTGATCTATAAAGACCCTGATCACACTGATGACCGACATCTTTTCTTTTTGATTGACATCTGATCAAAGGCCAGTCGCACATTGAAAAGTGTCCTACACGTAGGCTATTAATATGTAATATGGCAACGCAAAAGTTGTTGGCACGCTATATTTACGAAGCGTAGAGATATTTGAAGGAAAAAAAACAATTGTTTTAAAATCACCGCCCTTATTTTCTGTGACTAAGAGGCGATGGTGGAGTACAAACAAACACATTTCTTTTTAGGCCTAGTTTATAGCTCTTTCTGGTGCATATAATATCTCTTTAGTCCATGTACCATAATCCTCATTTGGAAGGTTGGAAAACCTTGCAAATGGCGCCGACCTCATTCAATTTGCCCCATAGAACCCCCACAAGGGGTTCTACCCCTTGACCCCACCGGGGCCAATAAGCAGGCTCCTGGATCCCACACCTTTATGGCTCAACTTACGGGAACAGCAGCCATTATTTCTTTATGTTTGTGGAAACAAGTTATTGCAACTCTTGCATATACCATAATCATCATTTGGAATATCGTGTCCAGTTCTGAAACTCTTATTTGAGACAAGAAATTCATTTATTAGAAGGTGTTCAAAGAAGAGCAACAACGCTGATTTGGGGACTGCGTTCTTTAAGTTATCCCAAGCGCCTCAGAATATTTTATCTGGCAACTTTGGAAAAGAGGAGGTTAAGAGGAAATATATTCCAGGTTTTTAAGTTTTTTAAAGGTTTGAATCATGTGGATTTTTGCAATTTTTCAGCTACAACCAGGCAGCATCCCCAGAGGATATCAATTTAAAATTCACAAAGAGCAAACCCAAAATAATCCTAATCCATCAATTTATCTTCGATCTGGCAATCTTCAGTGGCGCTTTACAAATAAAACATCAATACAATGACAAAACAAGAACGCAGTGCAACAGGACCAACACATACAAAACAAACAAAACAGGAGATACCACTAAAATTGATTAAAAAGGTAAGTCATCAAATAATGCTTAAAAACATTTACCGACAGAGCAAGTTTAATATAATCTGGTAGGACATTCCACCATGTCAGTCCCATTACACTGAAAGAACGACCATCAAAAGTGTTACGTTTGGTAAAAGGTACAAATAACTTTTTATATGATGTAGTAGACCCTGGTGTTCCGTCTATTAGGTATATCAATTAATAGATCCTTCAAGTAATTTGGTGCCTGGTTATTTACACACTTGTACACTAAAGATGTAAGTACCTTATGCTGGATTCTCAATTTGACTGGAAGCCAGTGTAAGATTTTGAGGCATTCCTTACTGCTATGATATTTTTGTTTGTCCAGAACTGTTTTGGCCGCAATATTCTGTACCCTCTGAAGTTTGTTCAATTCACACTCTGGAAGTCCTACATAGATTGCATTTATATAGTCTATGTGTGACAGCACTACCCCAGACATTAGTGTGGCGCAAGCATCCTGCATAAGGTACTGGCGAATTTGTTTGATTTTGTATATGCCCCACATTGCAATTTTACATTTTTCAGCAATGTGTCTCTTGAGACATTACTTGTTCTGCTCCTTAAAGTTTCAAACAGTTAGACCCGACCTGATAGATAACCAGGTCGGGTCAGATTTTTCCTCTTTATTTACTTTATTCTGAAAACCTTAGTTGTTGTGGAAGTTGGTGCTGAGTATCATATTAGCAATGGATGTAGTCCTTATTGTGTGGTTATTTTAATTAAGATAAAGGGGTCTCACTATTTGCTACAGTAAGTTTGTGGTTATGAATTGCTGGAACAAATTTTCAAGGAAAAGGACACGTCATGGAGACATCTGACCATCCATTTAGACATTGTTAACCATCGGGAATGCTCTACCTGATTTTGTTGTGGACTCCCAAATCTCTCTTACATCTTAAAATGAGATATGACTCTTATAGCACCAACAAGGATCTTAAAGGATATATTATGGGCTGTAAGGCTTCCTTACCCTTAAATGGGGTTAATCCTGGTAAATGAGTGACACGTTCGACCTAATGTCTTCAATGTTTTTACCCTATCCACTTCCTATTGATTTGACAATTTCAGACTTGAACTAATCACTTCCTCTTAAGAGTTGTGAGGAATACCTACAACACTGCTACCACATCACATACATACGGAAAGTGATACATTGCCAAACATACAGGGCGGTTGTGATACCTAAACCTAACAAGTGATACACTGCCCAACATATAGGGTGGTTATAAAGCCTAAACCTAACAAGTTAAACATTGCTTAACATACAGGAAGGTTGTGAAGATTATTCCTAACAAGTGATACATTGCCCAACATACAGGGAGGTTGTGAAGCCTAACCCTATTAAGTCAAACATTGCCCAAGATACAGGGGGGTTGTGAAGCCTAAGCTGATAGTAATAATAGTTCTGCTCCAAAACCTCCCTGTATGGTTGACAATACATACTTTCCCATCTCATACTTCATAACTAAAATATTGTTGAATTAATTAGACAATTCAAGGGCAAAGAGATATTTGCATTCTACAATAAGGCCCGTCATTTTTTTTATGAGCTTCTCACCACAATCCAGTTGGGAAAGTAATGCGGGAGGGCCTTTTTTTATTTTTCAAAGCCAATTAATTGCGATTTGGAGCAGTCTGGATCAAGGCCAACCACATCAGTTGTAATAAATATTGAAAACTATTATCACTTTTGTCCAAACAGGTCTTTTATTGATTAAATTATAACACAATAAAACACTTATTTGACTGACGGAGAAATACAAACGAATCTGGGATTCTCTCAAAACTGATGCTTGTGAGGGTTATAAGCTCAAAATTTTGTTATGGGGGCCATATATTCGTGATTAATAAAGAACACCCTCCACTTTCTGATGATTCAATTGTCGGGGGAAAATTCTATATAAAAAAAAGACCTTATATGTCACAGCATGTGCAGTATTTATATATCTTTTACAAATCTAGAGTGTCATATCTAAGGGTATATTGTTGAATATTTGGCATTATATAAGACTGTTAACACCAAGAAAAATAAATAATTACAAGGAAATTACATTTTAAAATTATTTGAAGTGAAGAGGATATAAGACTAAAGATTGGTTCAGTGGTCAATCAAGCTTATCTTATATGGAAGATGATTTTAATAGAAACAAAATGGTGAAGAAACTACTTCGAAATCTTATTCCGTTAAGGAGATATTCAAGTTTAAAGTTCTGTCTTATCTGTGTAGAAGTGACTGGTGTAGTAAGTCTACTATAAAAGGCTGGCACCCACATTCTCATTTTCTTAACAATTGTAAATGTATTTTGAAGAAAACTGATTTAACTTGTTTACTATTTGAATTTATTTCTCCCTCTTTCTTCAGCCACAAAATCGCAACACAAAATGTGAAAAGAATACATAAAGACCGAGGAATCTGAGGATGTGACATCACAAGTAGTCTGATTTCAGTCGCTTTTACACAAATGATACCAAACTTTAAACTTAAATATCTCCTTAACACAATACATTTCTGAATGCTTTCTTCACCATTTTGTTTCTCTTAAATCCTTTTTCAAATTAGATATATGTAGACTTGTCTGACCCCTGAACTAATCCCTTAAAACTACGAAGAACAATAGTTTCTGAAAAAACTCTTTATTCAAGTACCCATATCGATCTAGTGTTGCCATGTACTCCTTAAATAAAAATTATTTATGTTTACTGTGCATGAAAAGTGAAAATGGGAACAAAAATAACAAGTATGCATGCAGAAAAGTACAAAGTTGTGTTTGCATTATGTTCCAATCTCATACAATGCAGCAAAAATCTCTTTGATACAAAAAAATGGACATTAACCCTTACTCTACCATGCGGCAATATTATCGCCGTTTTGGGTGCCCCATATTTGACTCCGCCTCCCGAGCGCATTTTCAAAAAAGTGCTGGTAGAGTAAGGGTTGAGCAACCCTCAACAAAAGTGCCAACTCAAAAATATATGCAGCATGGTCCCGGTGGGCGATTCAGCGGGTCACTGAAGCGGAACGAGCCCGACTCTGCTGCTTGGAAGACAAGAGGACCCTTCAATAATCGGCCTTGATTAACCCTTACTCTACCACGCGGCGATAATATGGGTGCCCGTTTTGGGTGCCCCATCTTTGGCTCCGCCTCAAGAGCGCATTTTTTAAAAAGTGCTGGTAGAGTAAGGATTATAGGAGACAACATCAAAAATTATGATTATAAAGAAAAACATTACATTTCTATCAAGAACTTATGGTGTTGATGATATCACCTTTATTTTGTAGGCGATATGAATCAAATGGCTGCTCCCATACAGATTATTTTTGACAGACGCAATGTTTTAATGTATTGGAAAATGTATCTTAGATTGCTTTGGAAGATGGCCAAACTAATAATTATTGCTTCAATCAACACAAAGAAGGAAAACCCCATAATTTAATCCTTTAAATTAGAGACAAGATATCTTGGATGAAATGAATTTAAAGGCTTTGTGTTAATGAGGAGATAATAATACCATGTTTCTGATTGGTCAAAATATTTACACCAATACTGACAAGCCAATCAAGCCCTGCCTTGCAAGTGAAGTCACAATTACAAATCAGATTTACTGGTGGCAGATGAATAATTCATGTTGAAGTCTGTTTGTTTTATTCACACACTAATTCTAAATGTCACAAGCTCTTTAAACTCAAAGCAAAGATGGACGTTCTTACCGCTTTCAGCCAGTTTGTCTTTAACGCCAGGATGAGATGTCAGGGTCTTGTTCTTTGCAATGCCATGTGACAGAAGAGCTGTGGGACCTGAAAAGACCACAAAATACCTTTAACAAAACTTAATAGGAATTTAGAGGCAATAATAGCTAATTTGCTTAAAATATCCATTAAATATCCATTAAAAACCGTAGAAATATCAGATTAATTCCACAGGATTTTTGTCATGGGGAAGAGAGGGGCAACAATTTTGTCTCATGGGGGCAAGAGCAGGCCAATTGTGTCTCATGGGAGCAAGAGGGATAAATTTGTCTCATGGGGGCAAGAGAGGGGCAATTTTGTTTCATGGGGGCAAGAGGGACAATTTTGTCTTATAAGAGTAAGAGAGGGGCAATTTTGTCTCATGGGGGCAAGAGCAGGCCAATTGTGTCTTATGGAAGAGGGATAAATTTGTCTCATGGGGGCAAGAGAGGGGCAATTTTGTTTCATGGGGGCAAGAGGGACAATTTTGTCTTATAAGAGTAAAGAGGGGCAATTTTGTCTCATGGGGGAAAGGGGCAATTTGTCTCATGGGGGCAAGAGAGGGGCAATTTTGTCTCATGGGGGCAAGAGAGGGGCAATTTTGTCTCATGGGGGCAAAAACCTATATATGCAAAATATGTCACTTTACAACATTTTCTGGGGAAAGTGGGAGCCAAGCAATCGCATGGGGGAGAAATGCTCCCCCTCCCCATGCTCCTCGTAGCACCGCCACTGACCACAATTAATAAAAAGCTAATAAGTTCACAACTTTTTAAAAATTTTAGGTATTAATTTGTCTTATAACTCAAACAAATTAAAAAAACATAGGATGAACTAGAACTGTGGTAAGGACAGCATGCTTGACTATTCAAAGCTAGCATAAAGAATGGGCTTATTGAGGAATAAGATTCAAGTAAATCTAAGTATTTGGAAAGCACACAAGTTAGTTATCACTTGGTTATTCAGAACTAATTTTAAACTCACGATGTATTTACTAGTTCTAAAACTAGGTCAGGCCCAAGTTCAATGATTCACACAGCATGAAATACCTTTCAGAATGTTTTAAAAATACATCCAGTCAATAATAATTGGTAAAAATGGAGTTCCATCTTCATTTTGTTACAGCAAAATTGCCTAGAAAATGGCTGCAAGGGCTGTGTAGAACCACAAGTTTAAGTTTTAAAATTTCTACGATCGATTAAACATGACAAATTTCGCAAGCTCTGAACATGTGCACATGGATGGTCAAGGCCTTAATAATGTAATGTACAACACAACGTTACGTGATGTACACTGTATGTTTAGTACACTGTGCAGTGGGACCCAGTCATTAGGGTGAGACCAGTGTGTTGGCCTTGTACAGTAAAAAAACGGGCATGACTGAAATAAGTTTCATTGAGAAAAACCTTTTTTTGTGACGGGTTGCCAGATTGCAAAATAATAGACTGACTTGCAAAACATAATTTGCATAGGCCCAGGTCTGCAGCGCTAGTGCAGGCGGGGAATCCCAATTTCTTTCAATGTATATGAATTACTAGTTTTATCCTCGCGTGATAGGAAATTCATAATTTTTTAGTATAACTGAGATACGTGCAAGATGGGATTGTCTTCTAACTTTGTGCGTGAACCCAATTGTTTTTGTTTTTTGACAAAATGTGATTTCCCACCACGTGGTCTAATCAAATTGACTGTGTCACTCGTATAACATCGATAATCGGCTGGAAGGGGTTAGAATTACCCATTGACCCACACATTATAATTAATACAAAAAAGCTACTAACTTTTGTTGGAAGCACAATTTTTTCCTCAAACATCCCCATGAATTCATTTTTCTCCCTACTGCCTTCAAGTTTTTGTTTGTTGGGAAAATATATTTTCCAGCACATGATATGGCCAAATTCACCCCACCCCACCCCCCTCCCAATGCCTTTTGCCGGCCAAAGACGGACGTAACAATATGTGCTACATATTAATAATCTTCACACAAAAATATATGTCTCACTCACATCCCCGATACTGTATTTGAGTGTAAACGCAACTATCATGGGTTCCGTCACATATTTACCGCGTATACGGTATACATACAATATGTGTTACAGCCTTACTTGGTTTAAGAATTTTGACACGTGCACAGCAGCCTTCTGACTATTAATTATTTGTTCCTCTCTATACAAGTATATCTAGCTAATGACAAAAATTGTGTATATTACGTCCATTTGAAAACAAGGAATTTGCTTAACTTATTGACAAAAATGTTGGAACAGTGAAATTTGACCGGAAGAATGTTTCTAAAGAAAGAACTGTTCCGTGGAACAGTAGTGAAAAATATAAATTTGACCCCTGCAATCATTTTTTAGTTATTTGCCTACCAAACTCTCAAACCATTCTTGAAAGTGGAAAAACATTGTCTGAGACTGTTAGTTTTCAATAAAAAATTCTGCCTCAACCCCTCCCCAACCTGTACCCTCCCCAATCCCACAGATTGTCATAACTACATCCTGGATTGTAATCCAGCTTCCAAGTTAAGAAAACATGTTGTGTCAAGTATCATGAAAAATGTGCAAGTGTAAACAACATTATATTATGCGAAACAATATTGCTTAATAAATGACAAAGCACACATCACAAATAATACAAATATGCCAAAGCACACACCGTTATAAACGCACCTTCCACCATGTCCTACATGTCATTCCAACCCGTCCCAAATGCAATACCACACCCTAGTACTACATGTAATCACACCTGAAATCCAGATCTGTCATTCCACCACATGCCATCACAACTGAAATCCAGATGACAACCCACCACATGTCCCATCACCCTGTCCAACACGTCAAACCACCCTGTCCAAAATTTGAGGACAATTTCTCAAAAATTTAAGAACAATTCCCAAAATTTCATTTGAATGAGGGAAATTTTACAAACGTTAAAAGAAATTTCCGGAATATTGGTGAGAGCTTCTTAAAAAATGAAGAAATTTTCCTGAATATGAAGGAAATTGCACAAAATTTAAGGCAAATTGCACAAAAATTAAACCAAATTTCAAAACAATTGAAGTAAATTTCACGAAAATGAAGGATATTTATCAAAATTGAAGATAATTGATAAAAACTTCAAAAATGGAAAAACAATTTTCCAGAAAATGAAGGAAATTGCACGAAAAATAAAACAAATTTCACTACAATGAAGAAAATTGCAAAAATTGGATTTTTTTTTTTGAAAATTAAAGATTTCCCCAAAATGGAAGATTTCCAGGAGAAAAAAAGTCATGTAATCTGACTCTTCAAAATTAATTCGTTAGACCTTCATTATTGGGTATGGGGGGAGGGGGAGAGGAGGGGACCAAAATGGTGACATGTGTTTGATTAATCAGGTAGTTGCTATAGACAAATTTTTCAACAAAATCCAACAATTAAGTAAATTAACCCATACCAAAATTTGAGCTTTCAATACCTTCTTCACCTTTGAAGACTGTAAAGATCTGAACCCAGGCCCTTTTCATAGACTCCCCCTCCTTGCCCACCGGTCGGTCAAGGAGAGCCATGTGATCTCATTCTAGCTTCCTGGGCTTCCCTCACCTGCACATATGGCAGCAGCAATGCCCCCTCTAGCTTCCTTTACCTGCACATATGGCAGCAGCAATGCCCCCTCTAGCTTCCAGCTTCCTGGGCTTCCCTTACCTGCACATATGGCAGCAACAATGCCCCCTCTAGCTTCCTGGGCTTCCCTTACCTGCACATATGGCAGCAACAATGCCCCCTCTAGCTTCCTGTGCTTCCCTTACCTGCACATATGGCAGCAGCTTCCCTTACCTGCACATATGGCAGCAACAATGCCCCCTCTAGCTTCCCTTACCTGCACATATGGCAGCTATAATGCCCCCTCTAGCTTCCTGGGCTTCCAATACCTCCTTCACCTTTGAAGACTGTAAAGAAACAACACACGAGAACGTTATACAAATTATGAGTTTGAATCTATTGGACCCTTTATATAGTTAACTTGCCGTTACATTTTACAGATTTTTCAATGACTTACCTTTCGCCTTCCCCGTCACTCATGCCACGAGATCACATGATCCCCTGCAGGGGTCTGATCGCAAGCTTGTACTCAAGTGAGAACACAAGACATTGTTTTTCAACAATCATCCAGCAAGGTTATCGTCGGCGGATCATGATCTGGAAATACGTGAGAACACGGTCAAAGAGAAAATCTTCCATTAAGGCTAACAGCTTAGTGGTTAGCAAAGACCAATATCACTTCACAAGTGTGATGTCACCAAGACTGCAGTGTCTATGTTAGGATTAATAATTCTAAAACACTGCTCACAAATATAGAGTTTTTAGCATCAAACTTCAAGGATTTTATATTCACCACAAGGAGCTTTAAATTTACAAGAATAATCTGTCAATTATGTCAAAAGCAGAATTTGTAATGAATGGAAAAGTAAAGATAGCACAATTTTTTGTCTTCATATTTCTGTCCTAACTTTCCATCACTGAAATTCATCAGACTGTATTCTAAATTTTGATTGGGTTAGAGTGGAGATTCAAAACCTCTTCATCAGGTTCAAATGCTCCCATTAAAATAACATTCTTAAAGGATATTGAAAAACAAGATTTTCACATATTAAGGAAATTTATAGTTTTCTTATTGTACCAAAACTGAATGACCCCCACCCCCACAAATTTTATTGTAACAATTCTCCACTTTTACCTCCTAACCAAGAAGAAAACATGCAACCAGAAGGTAAAAACCCCTCAGAAGATGAGGGCGATAACCTTCCATAGTAGACTTACTGCACCAGTCATTTCTCCACAGATACAGTTTTTAAACTTGAATGTCTCCTAAACAGTATCAGATTTTTGTAATGCTTTTTTTTCACTATTTTCTTTCTTCTGGAGTCCTTTTTCATTGAAGATGAACTTACTTGACCCTTGAACTAATTATGAAAAAAATGTTAAAAAAAAAATCAGGTTTGATCATTTATAACTGGAAACTATATATGTTCTTCATAAAATGTAAAGGGTGATCATTGCAGAATTTATGCTCTTTTTGTAAGGCAATCAAAGAGAGAAAAAAGGGTGCTCTTTGCAGAATTTATGATCTTTTTTTAATGGAAATCAAAGATGGAAAAAAGGGTGCTCTTTGCAGAATTTATGATCTTTTCTTTAAGGAAATCAAACAGAAAAAAGGTGCTCTTTGCAGAATATATGATCTTTTTGTAAGGAAATCAAAGAGAAAAAAGAGTGCTCTTTGCAGAATTTATGCTCTTTTTGTAAGGAAATCAAAGAGGAAAAAGGTGCTCTTTGCAGGATTTATACTTTTTGTAAGGAAATCAAAAAGGAAAAAGGTGCATTTTGCAGAATTTATGCTTTTTTTGTATGGAAATCAAAGAGGGGAAAAAGGTGCTCTTTGCAGAATTTATGATCTTTTTGTAAGGAAATCAAAGGGGAAAAAGGGTGCTCTTTGCAGAATTTATGCTCTTTTTGTAAGAAAATCAAAGAGAGAAAAAAGGGTGCTCTTTGCAGAATTTATGATCTTTTTGTAAGGAAATCAAAGATAAAAAGGGTGCTCTTTGCAGAATATATGCTCTTTTTGTAAGGAAATCAAAGAGGAAAAAGGTGCTCTTTGCAGAATTTATACTTTTGTAAGGAAATCAAAAGGGAAAAAGGTGCTCTTTGCAGAATTTATGCTCTTTTTGTAAGGAAATCAAAGAGAAAAAGGTGCTCTTTGCAGAATTTATACTTTTCGTAAGGAAATCAAAAAGGAAAAAAGGGTGCTCTTTGCAGAATTGTATGCTCTTTTTGTAAGGAAATCAAAGAGGAAATTTTCCTTTATGTTTTCACTTAAACCTCCAAGCATATACAAACAGATATACATAGGGGGGTATTCTCCCACTTTTTTCATATTATATATTGATTAAATGTAACCGAGATGAGGGGGTCTGAAATTTACAGTCCCTCGATGCCAATTAACATTTGAGTTTGTTCGGGCTGTCTGGAATAGCAACTGCTGACAAATGATTGTTTGTCGCACAACTGCTAAATTTTACAAGTGACAAACAAACATAAGACAATCGTAATAAGCAAAACCAAAACGTGTTCTCGATAATCAATATCAAAAATCATACACGAAATCAAATACATGAAATGTTAATTAAACCTGGTGGCCTAACGTTAAAAATAAATCATCCCACGGTAAAATATAAATATTAAGTAACTAAATATACCATCACCAGAGATCATAAACTAAGGGAACCTGTTTATGGAGTGCCTAGGACGTCTCAGGAAAGGACATCTCAAGAAAGACGCTTAATAATAGTTGAAAAACTACAATCGTGGAATCAGTCCAGTCAACCTGTCAATGCGCGAAGGATTGAAGGATTGACAGGTCACACTTTGTTTACATCAAAAAGCTTCAGCAAGCAGTCACGCTAGAGTGGGTCACTATTTTAGGAAATACGAAAGTACTGAATTAGCTACATGGCAGGCAATACATCACACGCATGCGTCATATGTAAAATACACGAATAAGGGCCAAAGAAGTTGATATGACGGACAAATTATGGAGATATAGAAATAGTCTCTGGGATATTTAATGGGTAAACACAGTACCTTACTGATGAAAGTCAGCAGAATAAAATCATCGAATGGTCTGTTGTGGAGGTTTTCACAAAAAAAAGTTCTCTCGTGGTACACGAACTTCCGCGAAGTTGATGAAGAAAAAACTTGAAATAAAATGTCAATACACTCACTGAACAGACACAAAAAGCTTCATCATTTCATCATTTTTATCAATCAAAGCTTCATCAATTATCACTTACAGGAACGAATTTAGGTAATCATCAAGTTATAACTGGCATGAGGTACTAGTGACATACTACAACGAGTACAACACAATAAATTTCACATCTAATTTTTTTGTACTAAGTACATCTCAGGAAAAGACATCTCAAGAAAACACTCAATAATTGAAAAGCTACAATCGTGGAACCAGTCCAGTCAGCCAGTGGAACCAGTCCAGTCAGCCAGTGGAACCAGTCCAGTCAGCCAGTGGAACCAGTTCAGTCAGCCAGTGGACCCAGTCCAGTCAGCCAGTGGAACCAGTCCAGTCAGATAGTCAACGAGCAAAGGATGCTTGACAGGTCACACTTTGTTAACATCAAGAAGCACAGCAGCATGAGTCACTTTAGGAGGAAACCCAAAAGTACAGCTGCTATGTCACAGGAACATGTCACAGGAACACGTCACGGGCATACGACACACGGATAAGGGGCAAAGAATATCGACAGACAATTTATTGGGATATAGAAACAGTCTCTGGGATATCCAATTTAACGGTAAAATACAGGAACATATGGTGCCTTATTGATGAAAGTCAGCAGAACAAAATCATCTGTTGTGAAGAATTTCACAAACAAAAGGTTCTCTTGCGGTATACAAACTTCCGCAAAGTTGATGAAGAATAAACTTGAAGTAAAATGTCAGTGCGCTCACCGAACAGTCACAAAAAGCATCATCAAAATTCACCAGTTTTACAAATCAATTATTATTTACAGGAACAAGTATTCATCAAAGGTATACCTGGCATGAAGTATTAGTAATATACGAGTACGACGCAATAAATGTCTCACGTGACTTTCAGTGACTCACAATTACCTTCACTGGAAATTACATCGGTTATTTCAACGCAAAATTGCAAATAACACAAGAGTAGAACTGTCTGTAAAAGTAAGTCATCGTTCCACCGAACTAAGAATTATCACAGAAATATTATCAAATATATCATTTTTGGGCTCTAGCTCCCATCGCCCAAATACACATCCTCTCTCAATGGTAGCCAACAGAGAAGAGAATGAATACAGAAAATGTGGAAGAGTAAAATATTTGTGATTTTCCATGAGAATGGGAGGAAATGTTACGAAGTGTATAATTGGTTGGCATGAGGAACAGTCATATTCTAAGTTTGAAGAGAAGTAATTATTGGTCAAGACCTGACATGAATTCACAAAGTGGCATACTAATGGTTAACAAGAAGTTCTGCTACAATAATCTCATCTTATACAGGACGTTAAAGCTGTATAGTAAATCAAGGATAGCTAAAGCTTTTAATAACTTGCAGCTATAAGGTAGAATATCCTTAATTATGTCAGATATGAGTACACTTTAATTTACAAGCACACAAAAACTGATTAACAGTATTTGGGAACTTTTCTATCAAGTCTTGACCAGTCTGATAGAATCAAAAGTTTGGGCAATACTCCTAAAAAAGATGGCAGCATGTAAATAAAAATATACCAAAAAAAAACCCCTGGATAATAAAAATGTAGCAACATATCCCAAACTGATGGCAGCATAACTAAAAAGTGAGGGCAGTGTAAATAAAAAGTGAGGGTGTTAAAGGAAAATGACGGAGCCTTAATTACCACATTGTTACATAAGTATTAAATTAACCCAGCCTTCAGTTCATTAGTGTGGTTGAGGAAATTTCTGTTTGATTTTATATTTACTGAGCAACCAAATTGCACAGCACTTAGTTGATATTGGTGAAGACTTTTTTCATTTTGTCTTGCGGATGAGATATTTTGTGGCATTATGAAGTTATTTCAAATGATGAATGTTGCCTAACGTATCACTAGGCTGTCAACGATTGCTGATTTTCATAGCCTAATGTTTTAAAGTGAATTGTACAATCCCTTAGCACACAAGTTAATGGAGACAACCGTGATTCGATTGCTATGACAGTGGCCACTGGGAGCTCATCTGTCTCCATTTATCTGTTTCTATGGGTCTACTTTAAATGTTGCACTTACATTATTTTATGACAGCTTACCTCAGCTAGATTTTTGGCTCCCAAGTTTCCACCCGGTAGAATTACAGCATCATACGGACCCTGGAGTGAATGAAAATGTAATAATATGAAAGACTCATTCTGATGAACAAAAAGGTTGCCGACTTAGATTTATTTCATGTATTAAATTACACCTCGTGCAATCTTTGTAGTGCAATAACTCATAAACAAAAAAGATATCGGCATGATTTTTGCACCAAATTGATTCTTTCATAGTCCTGTATCATACAATAAATTAAAATGAAATTCAATGGGATATTTCTTTAGCAGACAGCAAACAATTAACTTCTTCACACGTTCAGTATAAGATATCAACAAAATCTATAGAATGAAAACATTTCTAAACATAATGAATGAATAAACAAAATGTAACAAAGCTAACATATTTCTTTAAGAAAACCACCCTTGTGATGTCAAAATTGATCATTGGAAGAAAAAAAAATTCGCTTAATTAGGAAGATGCACTTTACAAGAAAATGCTTTTGTCTATCATTCTAAATAAGAAAATAAAAACTATTTTCATAGAATTTCATCAAAATTATATTGGGATCTACAAGTATGATATCACACACTGAATGATACAATAGGTCACTCTCCTGAAATCTTTGAAATGTAGTAGCTTTTAAACAGAATAAGATATGAAGATGGTTTCTTCACCTAATTGTTTGAATACTCTAGCATTAAGTAAACCTGAAAATTCATGGCACTATACCTATAACCCACCTGCCCCCCACACTTTTTGTCCAAGTTTGTTTTCCTTTGTATGGTGATTTTTTGTAACTTAACACAATTTTTCCCACACACACACACACTTCTGACTTCCCTCCCTCCTCCCTCCCCACACATTTCCTGTATGCAAATCTCCTACTGGGTATTTTATGTCCCATTTGCAACAAGTACTTGGTGACATAGAGATGTTCCATAGCCATTTGATAAACCAGTTGTGTAGCACCAGTTGGAGAATGAAGACCCACCTGGAATTGAAGCCAGGACCTTTAGCTTGCCAAGCTGATACTATGGCCATTAGACCACACAGGTCTTTAATCCATCAAAATGGAATAAAGGAAAAACAGAAATGACTGTCAAAAATAAAAACATCTTCTACAATCAACAAAATATTTGTCTTCACCTCCTTTATGGCATCCTCGAGGCTTTTGTGTGGTTTGATGAGGACATTTCTGCTGCAAGTGACAGGGTCAGGTCCAAATAGGCCAGCAATTGTAACCTTGACCTAAAACAAACGGAATTATAAAGAATTGATTGAATTATAAATCATTTGTAATTTTCATATTTTTGGAATATCTTTAATTGAAATCATATGTTCTCTTTATATAATAGCCTAGATCATGCAGTCCACAATAACATTATTCTTCAATTATACAAAACAAAAACTCAGTTTCTGTAACACATTTTCTGCAATGGACCCCCTGACTAGAATGGAAAATGTCCAGTCATGTGGTCATAATTACTTGCATTATGTCTAATGAATGACAACTCACCTCCCTGGCCTGATTCTTACACGTTATAAGCACACTTTATTGTGTGTTGGCACTATATTGCCTACTGGCTTATACCTGAAAGTGGATATATTTATTTTGTAACACTTTGGAAAGTCAGGTCGCTCATTTGCATCATAAAACATGGGTAAAATCATAATTGTATTAACACCTCCAACTGTTCTTTATGAATTTAAAACTGCCCGTTTCATTCTGTTAATTTTGCAGTAACATTTTGTTTTCAAATAGCCTACATTAAACAGCAGACATTTTGGTTTGGTTTGTTGATGTTTAATGGCACCGTGACAGTCAAGAGTCAGGAGGGTGTTAAAAACTAAGGTGCTCGAATTAGGACAGAGAACAAACAGAGGAGGGATAGAGGGAAGGGGGGAGAGAAGGTGAATAAGGGAGAGAGGGTGAATAAGGGAGAGAGGGCAAATAAGGGAAAGAAGTTAAGGTAATAAAAGGAGATTAAGAAGGTAAAGCAGAGACGGGAAGGAAAGGGAGGTTTAGATCAGTGAAATATACTGCTGTTGCAAAGAAAGGTAATGAGGTTGGAGGTAGGATTGTTCTTGAAAAGATCGGAATTGGAGATGGAGGGGGGGAGGTGTGATCTGCATTCAGGTATATGGGACAGGTTAAGAGGATATGCTTGATCGAGAGATCGGTGTTGCACACTTTTTGGAGAATATTATGAGTCCAAATAGATTTTTTCATGCAGGCCAGTAGCCAGGACTTTGAGACGGGGTTCGTTTTTTCACATAAAAGGGCATTTCATTCTTACACCTCGGAAAAATTTAAATGGAATGCAAAGTTCTACATCAGATTTTTCCCCAAGAGAAGGCTATAGTTTTGTCAAATGCTCAGGACTGTTCTGGTACTTCAATAAGCTTTGAAATTCCTAGTGATTATTATGTATTTAGATTTCAAAAAAACATTTTCTCTGAAAAAGGGCATTCTTCAGAGAAAAGTTTGAAAATGTAAAATATTATATTACTACATGTAATATATTAACACTTTGTGCGATATTGTACTTAATACATGAACTAAGATGCAGAGAAATAGAAGGGGAGGGGGCAGGATATAGAACAGGTTCATTTTCAAAGTTATGACAAAATTTACACATATTCATAGTAAATTATTGGAAGCTTATCAAACACTTTTCTTTTAGACTACACATATTTTTCAAAAAGTGACCATAGACCTATATTCATCAACAGAAACGTGAACAATAAAACATTATATTGCCACATTATTTATCTTTTGTATATTGTATGTTATCTCTCTTTGACATGAAGTTTGACTTGTATCATATACTGTACTTTCTTCCTATGCATTACAACGTACATTTTTGCCCTTCAAATGTCAATTCTGCAAGAGCCTCTGGGGGCATTGCCCCCTGGACCTCTACCAGGGCTTTGCCCCTGGACCCCACCAGGAAAGCAAGCCCCTGAACACCACACAGAAAAGTGGGCGCTATGCGCTCACAGTGCTTAACGGACAATTCTTTTTAATGGATTTAACCTTGTTTAGTGGGCCCCCAATATCAATTTCCTTCTGCCACCACTGGCCTAAATACAAACCAAAAAAATACAATCGTTCAATTTGGGCTTTGAAAGGCAAATGGGTACCAACTCTCTTTGGAAAATGCAATAGTGTCACATCTTAAATAAAACAGTGCAACAGATAAAACATTTCAATATCTTCACATTAGGCCTTGTACTAGTCAAAATTATCGGACATCGAAACCCGAAGCATGTTGCGAGGTTGATCTAGAGGTTGCAAGGTATTCTGCAATTTACTCTTTAAGTTTTAACAAAAGTGATTTAAAATTAACATAGGCTTATCAATAATAATAACATGCTTGACAATGACAAATAGTCAAACAGAATGTCCATAAGTTAACTAGAATAAAATGAGTACTGCAGAAAGAGGGGGTCGGACGGGTAATTCCCACAGGCCTGGATCATAACATAGGGGCCTGTAAAAATTAAGAAAATAAATGTGCATTCAAAAGGCAGGGACTACCGGGCCCCAAAATTTGGTGAAAACTCATGCTTGACAATGGAGAAAAACGGTGTAAAATTGGTACAGAAATAAGGTATGACCCTTCTCTTTTTGAAAAATTTTCGGACCCTGATTTTGAGTTTGCCCCGGGGCCCTGCGATTCTCTCGGCGGTCATGAGAAGCATTAACTCACTTCTCCTCTTGTCAACACGTCTGCAGGGATGACAGTCTCCATCTCCTCTGCACCAGTGGCAAGAATAATCAGAGCTGACATGTTTGAAGATAACTCAGTTAAAGGATGAAAAATGAACTTGTGAAAATAGTGATTATGACTATAAAATAGTTCTCTAATGCCAATGGTTCTTGGATAATAATATGGCAAGCGTCTGCAAAACTGCATGACATTCACTCCCGTCAGACAAATAAAGACTGCACGAATGTTTCCTGACTTCAATTTGCAAACAACGAACAAGTAACGTTACAACCAATAATTGAATCCAACATAACTTAGTCTAGCCAGTATTATCAAAGATTAATGGCATCTGTCGTGCAGGTAGTCGTGTGTTATGTCTGGGCTGCCGTTATGTCTAAATAAGTGTAGGTAGCACAGAACTAATATGATATCACTCCGCCATCTTAAAATGAGAACTTTTAGAGCAAATGTTAATTAAAATATTTTCGAGAGGTCCCATGTCATGGGACAGGAAGCTGAGAAGTTGAAAATTTCAGGAGTAGTAGAGAAGGCATAGGTCTTGACTATGCATATCTATGGACCCCATTCCAAAATTTGAGTGACTTGGTGAGGGTGTGTAATACATCTTCACTTCAGCCTAAAAAAAGGCCCAAATCTCTGATGACACCCTATTGAAAGTACCCTCATCCGAGAGATATTAGATAATACTTTTTGGAAAACTTCACAAAAGATCCTAAATCTATTACATTCTGATATAAAAAGGACTCTGAACTTGACTCTTTCATCATAGGCTTTAATGGGGCAAATGTTTAGTTCCGTGCAACCGACATACTTCACGTACTTACAGCGCTAGAAAACTGTGAAAGCAAAACTAAAATTCTAAATTATTTTGTTTGATAAACAATTAAAATTTATTAAAATATATGCTTAATAGTTTTTTTATTTACATATATAAAAAATCATTATTAATTTTTTCAATATGTTTCTAAATGATATAATATAATTTTAAACAGTAAAATAAAATTTATAAATATCATTGTGCATTTGAGATAAATGTTTTGCTGTATTTTCTCTGGTACGTAGGGTGGTACCATTTTAGTTCTTAAGTTAGAATTTACTGCAATACTGTTGATGACAAGCACAATGTTATTGACTCTCCAGATGATTTGTATAAACCTTGAGTGGATTCCTTAGATATAGACAGGTTGGGACTTTCACACTATATGATATAGGACAGGATCAATCCCTTCCATTGTAATAATGCTGAGAAAACTTTACCCTCTACTTTTACTGGTAACCAAACAACTGAAACCAACACCACCAATATCAACGTTTCAAGTTAAAGGAGTGAACATTTTTCTAATGATATTTGCAAAACCATTTCAATTGGTAGCATAAATGTTTGTGGCCTTAAAAGTAAAATTAAGCTGGCTATCTTCCAAAGTTACATTACTAATTTTAATATTTTCTGTCTTTATGACACAACAGTTCGAAATTTGGATTCTTTTAAAAGACAGGGTTTCCATTATTTTTCATCTAAAAAAATAATTGCAAATCAGAAATATTTTGGAGTACATGGAATTGACATTTTTGTTAAAAATCATCATGCTAGACACTTTTCAATCATCACTGATAGCAGCTCTTGTAACTCAGATTCCATTCTCTATACTAGCTGACAAAGAGTTCTTGGTTTTCTTTTTATTATTGGAGTAATATGCCTTATGGAAACTGTTTATTATGGGAAACTCTCTCAGTCAAGGGCGTAGGAAGCGGGGAAATGGGAAGGGCTTTATCCCTGAGTCAAAAATGTCGGGGGCCGAAGTATGTCCCCCCCCTCACACACACACACACACACACATACACACACTTTTCAGGAAAGAAAACCCCTTATTTGGCTTATTTGTACCATCTGTGAAATATTTAGACCTTTTCAGCGCTTGTTCTTCTGATTTATTCGATTACATTTTATAATACCTCGGTCCGATCCCGGGTCCGATTTTAGTTTCCCCAATTTTAATAATTTTAATTGAACACACTTGGCCGAACAATGTAGCATTACATCGTATACACCGACGTAGCGCCTGCGTATGTGTACATCATACATGTACGTGTACATGCAGGTGACAGGTCACTGCACTCTGAGAGCGTGTATGTATTGTCACGTGTCGTGTCTTATACTAACTTAAGTGTCTATTCTTTTTTGTTAAAAAAAAAAAAAACTTCCCACAATCGAGAAAATAAATAAGACAAAAATTGGAATTTTATTCACCACGAACCTGTGCCTTTGCTCTCAGTACTGACATTTCATCCTTGATTACCAATTATAATGTCCCTATCTGCCTGGCCAGTAATTTCAATACAAGAACAAGCACCTTGGAGATTACATTTTCATGGAAACTGGAGTAAACAACCTTAACCTGTCACTTCTTGATTGCAATATTATGATCTCATTTGCAGATCTTCAGCATGTTGGATGTAATAAATCAAGATCAAACTGTGATTCAAAAATTAATAATAATGGTACTCAACTAATTGATATGTGTAAAAAGGTTGATCTTTGCATATACTTAATGATAGGGTTGGTAGTGATTGTGATACAAGTTTACATGTATCAGCCCATTTGGAAAGAGTACCATTCTGCTATTGATTATGTAATTTTATCACATTGCTTGATTCCACTGATCAGCTGATTGGTTGTGGATTTTGTAATTGACGATCTGGATATATGTTTATCTGACAAACACAAAGTTATCTACTTGAAACTTGGTGCTAATATTTGTGAAAGTGATAATCAATAGAAACACAATTTTTGTAAAAATAGTAGTATTACTAATGATGCCGCCCATAGTACTGACTCGTGTTACATTAAATCCCATTGATGCTCAAATACTTATATTTATGTTTCATTGATTACTCTAAAGCCTTTGACAAAGTCATACATGAAGATGACGGAAAAGACCTAAGAGTTATAAGAAACCTATACTGGGACCAGGAAGCAGCAATAAGACATGAAGGAGATTATAATGAATTTAAGGTAATCCGAAGAGGAGTCAGACAGGGGTGTATTTTGTCACCAGCTCTTTTCCAAATTTACAGTGAAACAATACTTCGTAACATTGGCAGTCTTGAATGCTTGAGGGGCTGAAAGTTGGAAGCTATAATAAAAATAACCTACGCTATGTAGATGACACGGTACTTATAGCAGAACACTGCAGTCTCTTCTGGATAAAGTTGTAGAGGAAAGTGAAAAGAGAGGGCTGTCTCTAAATGTAAAGAAAACAGAATGTATGGTGGTTTAAAAAAAAGCCATAAACCCATTATGTAGTATACAAAGCCAAGGAGAAATAATTAAACAAGTACAACAGTTTAAGTACTTGGGCTACACACTAACATCAGATAGACGGTACATTAATGAAGTTAGAAAACCATTGCAATTGCCAAAGACATGTTTACAAATATGAATCTAATTTTGAAGAATAGAAATATTGGAATGGACACGAAAGTCCGTGTCTTGAAGGCATATGTATGGTCTACTCTTCGCTATGGCTGTGAATGCTGGACAATTACCAGTAATATCAAGAAAAGATTAGAAGCTACGGAAATGTGGTTCATTAGGAGAATGTTGAAAATATCTTGGACAGACAGGAAAACAATTGATGATGTCCTAATAGCTTCAGGCATGGACAGGTCCCTACTCAATTCCATCAGAAGGAGACAGACGGAATTTTGTGGGTATGTTTATCGGGAGGGTGGATTAGAACAGCTTGCAGTATGTGGGGAAATTGAGGGCAAAAAAAGCAGAGGAAGGCAGCGAGTTAAATATGTCCAAAGCTTAAACAACTGGGCAACCAACAACAGCCTTAGTAACAATAAGTGTATGCATTTAGCTCTAAACAGAAGTGACTGGAGGGCCATGATCGCCAATGTCTGTTCCAGACTCGGCACCTAGAGAGAGAGAGAGAGATGCTCAAACAAAGTTGAGTTTTATCGTGATAATTTTGACACTGACCAAATCCAGAACATTAAAGTGAAGATTGTTAACATGATTACTGATGATATTTGTCAGCTGAGCAGTTAGATGGTATATGTGATGAAATTTGCCTTTCGCTTATTTCACCTGCCATTAAAATTGGTTTCCGAAAGTAATTGATAACAAAGATAAAGGATTTAAGAAGAAAAAGCAGACAAAAACTCAAATTTGAACCATGGTTCAACAATATTTGTACACAAAAACGGTCTGAATATGAAATAGAAAAATAAGCTGAGAAATGATCAATTTAGTGAAGCATAATCTGAGCTCAAATCTAAAGCTTCATATTTAAAAAAGTGTATTTTATTAAAAAAAAAAAATTACTATTCTAATTTGTCTTCCGAACTTAGAAATCTGAATACTACTGATTCTAAAAAGCAGAAAAGAATCCTGGAACATTCTTAACAAAGCTGAAAACAAACAAACTGGTGATAAGTTTAACATGCTTGAAATAGACAAATGTTTTCATTATTTTAGCAGTTTAGGTTCAGATTTTAAAGGATTAGTTCAAGGGTCAAGCAAGTCTATCTTAATGAGAAAGAGGACTTCAAAAGAAACAAAATGGTGAAGAAAGCATTTAAAAATCTGATTCCGTTAAGGAGATATCTAAGTTTAAAGTTTGGTTTCATTTGTGTAGAAACGACTGAAATCAGACTAGTTGTGATGTCATAGCCTCAGATTCCTCAAAGTGTTTAATGTATTCTATCATATTTTGTCATGCAATTCTGCGGCTTAAATGGAATAACAAAGTTTGTGGTCCTGATATGATAATCAATGAATTTCTTAAGAATTGTCCCGATTTAGTTCTTACCCTAATCACCAGTCTTTTTAATATTGTTTTCATCATTCCAAAGAAGTGGAGTCTAAGGTATATATTCCGATCTACAAAAAGAAGGGATCTCTTGCTGATCCCAATACCGATCTATAAAAAGAAGGGATTTCCTGCTGATCCCAATACCGATCTATAAAAAGAAGGGATCTCCTGCTGATCCCAATACCGATCTATAAAAAGAAGGGATCTCCTGCTGACCCCAATACCAATCTATAAAAAGAAGGGATATCCTGCTAATCCCAATACCGATCTATAAAAAGAAGGGATCTCCTGCTGATCCCAATACCGATCTTTAAAAAAAAAAAATGAAAATTCAATTGATGAAAAAAAGAAAATGTAGTAGAAGACTATATAACGTCAAAATCAACTCAGAAAAGTGTTTACCATTTCTCAACATACAGAAAAAAAATTGAAAACATTTGGGTAAAGATTTGGGTCAGTTGCAACCCAAATGGCTTAAAGCAATGACACAAAACTTCAACAATTTAATTGACGAAAATATATATACTTTTTTTAAACTGTCTTAAAAAATAATAGATCAATTTTCGATTGTTTCAATTGGCCTAGGTGATGAAAAGAAAAAAAAATCAAATTATTCCATTAAGGTCACCTGATATAATAAATATTTGGTTTCCAAATCTAAACAGGGAGAGTGCATATCTCCCGCCGCAGAGTTATTACTTTTTGGCACTTTTCAAGATGGCGGACAGCGGCCATCTTGGATTTAAAGGTCAGAATGATCCCAGTGTCTAATACAACCATTCCAGAGGATTTGCGATACCAGATCTAGTTGAAAATGACATCTCATTTGTCCTTGCAGCTCATCTGGAGCCAGAGATATTACATTTTGTGTGTTTCAAGATGGCGGACAGCGGCCATTTTAAATATCGCCCTCTGTGAAAAATTCCCCGACGCTTTTCAAAGGTACATAGGAGCTAATGTTCCTTCAATATGGTTTTGATTGTCAAATTAATTGAGAATCAAAGGTTCAAAGAAAATGGTAAAGGTCAATAACCCCCTCCCCCATTCCGGGGAAAGGGGGCATTGACCGTTACCGTTTTTATTTTACCGTTACCATTTTATTAATAATACATTTTTGTCGTACAGTTTTGCAAATTGTCAAGGGGTCAAGATCCTCCTTCCCCACTCCCAAGCCGGCCCTACGGCCCTGGATTTATTTCTGGTGAATGGAATTTTGAATGACTCGAGGAAAATGCGACACAAAATTTGAAGAAAGTGATAATATTTCATCATTTAATCAATAATTGATAATTCTTTATCAAACTTGTAGGATTTTGTTGTTGAATAAATGAAATGAAAAAAGCTCATTATAACAGTATTTCAATAGTTTAATGATTTGTATTCACATATAATTTGTGTCTTTTTGACATGTTTTAATTGAAATTGGCGGCGCTTGAAGTGTTGACAACAGCGTTTTGTTGTTTTTTAAAATATTGTGGCAATGTTCCGGAAAAAATTGTTTATACAGTATTAGTTCAACTCAAAAAAAAGAAGTTAATGTGTATTTAAGATACATATTTTGCGCCGTGTTTTATTCAGATATGACGAGATGACGTGGTACCATTTTCTAGTACGGTTCCATCTGTCCATTGCAGGGTGGAGCTAGGAAAATCACAAGGAGGGGGTTATGGCTATCACAAAAGTGTATGGGGGAGGGGGTGGGTGGGGTGGAGTGGAAGACCCTACAGAATATCCTGATATACCTGGACCGAGTCTTTTTGATGATTCGGGACAGACTATATATATGCAGGTGTAGCTAAGGTACTTTGGTTGCGGGTGTGGGATCAAATTCTGGACAAATTGTATGTACGTAGCTTGCCCGCCTAAGAACCCCTAGTGGGATCCAGGGCGCAGCGCTGTTTGCGGTCCTGGGGAAAAAGCCCCCGAAAGCTCTGCGGTGCTAGATATTTGCAGGAGTAAATTTCAATCAGACTAAGCATATAGAATGTTCGTTCTTGAGTCATCTTTTTTTCTTTCGTACAAATATTATTAACGTTCAAGTGCATATCAACGGGGTACGTAGGAAGAAATATTATATCATTAATTGTCCTAACAAACCTACAAAAATATATTAGTCTCTTATTACGGTCCAAAAATAATAGTGAAGGGAGGTCGTAGAATTATTGAAAATTTGGCAACATTTCCCGAAAATGAAGGAAATTTCCCAAATTTTTAAGAAAACTTTTTGAAAAGGAATAAAATTGTACAAAATTTTACAAAAGTTAAGAAAACTTCTCCAAAATGTAATACATTTTTCCGAATGAAGCAAATTGCATGAAAATTGAAGCAAATTTCAAGGAGAGGAAGGAAATTTTACGAAAATTGAAGGAAATTTAACGAAAATGAAAGGAAAATGAAAATGTTACGATAATTGAATGAGATTTTCCCAAAATTGAAAATTTCCGCAAAAAAAGAAATCATAGAATCTGACTCTTTAAAACCAATTATAATTTTTCTTGACCCTCCAATAAGATTATTGAGCAAGGAGGTAGAGGAGGGAGGGGGGGCAGTGTTGTTTTCCAGGGGGAACGCAGGGGAACGCCGTCCCCCACTTAATATAACGCCATTCCCCCATAAAAAAATATAAATAGAAAATTGAAGAAACAAATAAAACGGCGGAAGTGATAATACTATAACACAAACAAATTATAATAGAATAATTATACTTACTTTTGTGTATTATCATATAGTAGTTTGTTCTCATATTTATAATTATTTGTTGTCCTAATCATATGTATATTGTTATATAATTTGAAAATAAAGAGCAAAATAACAATACATGTTCTTAAAATAATAACACTTTAAACGTTCAAAATAACTGGTAATATTACCTGGAAAGTGTCATTTCCTGCGATCTATATAGGGGATGCCTTTGAAGAAAAAATTCCGCTTCGCGCCAATCGATGGTGGCGCTCCGCTAAGATAGTAAATTACCAAATGTCCCCCACCACAAAAAAATTGGCAAACAACACTGATGGAGGGGGGGGGAGGCTTGACCCTCCTGGCCCCCAGCTCAAACGCCACTGCAAATGCGACGTAATTTATTGGTACAAGCAAAATTCTCTTTAGATCAGGCTATGATTTGATCAAAACAATATCTCATTTTCTCAACCCTCCCTCTGCACCTCCTCGGGGATGATTTGTTTTTCATTTGTCAGGTTTGCCGGATATTGATAGGAAAAATTTGTGTTTGATAGCATATTTTTTCGAATTTTATTCCCATGTCTATATGTAGCCCACATGCCACCCTTATGGGAATGCAATCTGGGTATCAACTCGCCTGGTGAGCAAACCCAACAATTAAGATCCCAAGTATAGTTTAAAAAAATTTTTTTTGTCTGATTAAATAAAGGGCTTGACGCTGTCACTCAAGACCTACGACCATGTGTCGGCATAGATCTGTACAATGTGAATAGGTGTTAGTAACAGTATTTTCAGACAAAAAAACCTGTGTTTTGATTTTAATATTTTGTGTGTTAATAATCTAGTTATGATATTTAATTGCCACAGTATGACAACCTTAGTTCATGTACACAAAAATGTTTTATATGTTGAAAGATTATATATATATATATATATATATATATATATATTATATATATATATATATATATATATATATATATATATATATATATATATATATATATATATATATATATATACATATACATATATGTATATATATATAATGAATGTCAGATGGTATAGATATAAAATATATATGCCCTCATATATATATACAGAGAGAGAGAAAGAGATTATATGTTGTTGCTCTACCATATATAATATGGTATTTAATTTCCCCTAAGGCATCAATTTCTATCGGTGCTATATAGTGCAGCTATATAATTAGATAGAGATGGTGTGAAATATATGGAATGCATCCACTGGAATATTTGAATAATGAATGTGAGATGGTGAGAGAAAAATCATATGCCCTCATTATTCAAATATTCCAGTATGCATTATATATATATATATATATATATATATATATATATATATATATATATATATATATATATATATATATATATATATATATATATATATATATATATATATATATATATATATATATATATATATATATATATATATATATATATATATATATATATATATATATATATATATATATATATATATATATATATATATATATATATATATATATATATATATATATATATATATATATATATATATATATATATATATATATATATATATATATATATATATATATATATATATATATATATATATGTATATATATATATATATATATATATATATATATATATATATATATATATATATATATATATATATATATATATATATATATATATATATATATATATATATATATATATATATATATATATATATTTTTTTTTTTTTTTTTTTAATTTTCATTATTATCATTTTTAATTATTTTTTTTATCTTCAAATTTTCCCGAATTACAGAAAACACACTTTTTCCAAAAGTTTTAAAAGTATTGCTTTGAACATTATTGGGTGTGGGTTCCTGATGCTTGGGTTTAGTGAACTTCTTCGATTTTTTTTTGGGGATAAGTACAAATAATTCCAATATGACTGCATACATGGAAAACTAAATTGAAACTTTGAGGAGGGCGCAGTCGCTGAGTAAAAACTGCTGGCTGGTGAAATATAGATTGCATATATGTTGCTTAGTAACAATGCACCTGTTTCACGAAGAAATCAATAAGTCAAGTCAACAGCCTAGCCAGTTAAATTTCATAGCTTTCGCTATTTAGAGAAAGCCTACGTAAATATTAAACATCTTCAAAAAGTTGCTTTTGAAGTGTTTACGGACATAAAAGTGTAACGTGGAAATATTTATGTGATTTTTTACATATAGAATGACGCGATCATGGTAATACAATTTTTATATGGTTGAAAATAATGAAAACAATTTTGGGAATTGCGTTAACCTTGTTAGTCACTGAGCCTAGTGTTATGATATGCGCTCAGTTTGCATGGTAGGTTTCTTCTGTTTGATCAACCTGTGTATCTAACCAAATCAATGCGTAAAAATACGCTGCAACGTTAGCCATAGCCTATGTATGATTTGTGTTGTGTTACTGTTAGTTCTAACTTCTATTCTAACATTAGTAGCTTGAACTTGAAGTACGTATGATAGACTTGATGATTTATCAAGCAGCAGACCTACGCCATGGTGAAAGGATTTCTCAACAGCACGGAGGGAGTTTTCAGCTCTCACCAAGCCTCACACTTATTGGACGGGAAAATTGTGATCTTGTTATTCAGGTGGGTTGTAATTTGTGTTTTACTAATAGGCCTAAATTAACGTTAGTAATTGTAATTCATTTTATTTATTGATTTTTAGAACTGAGTTCGTTTGTGTTACTGTTAGTGTAAATTTAAAACTTTCCACATTGTCAGACATGCAGTAGGGCCTAGGCCAATCTAAACACCACCTTTAAAGTTTAATTTCTGAGGAAGACCTTTTTCACTAAGATTTAGGTTTTTGTATTTAATGGAATTTTCAAATGTATTATCATTGGACATATTTACAGTTATTTCTGTGCAATACTGTCATGCATGATTTCTTTATGGTGATTGACTCATTGAATTCAATGTTTACAATAATATTCAATTATTTCTCTCGGTCTATAAAGCTAGTTTTCATAAGATTTTTTTTTTTTTTTTTATGCGATGAAGAGAATATTACTTCGACTGTTGGTTGAATTTATCAGTTAAGCATAGGCTTTGTTATATTTTGGCATTTATAAATTCTTGATTACAATTTTGAACATATGAGAAAATAAAAATATATACAACTTTGAACAGCATTTGATTAAAAAAATATATATAAAAATAATAATAATAATAATATTCTTTTTTGTGTTTTAACAGTCCCAGGCAGCTGAACCACAACATGCAGTGATTGAATACAGTGATGCAGAATTTTGTTTTGTGCTACAGGATCTCAATACTGCTCATGGCACCTATGTTAATGATTGTCGTGTGCAGAATGCTGCTGTCAGACTTGCACCTGGGGATATTATAAGATTCGGTTATTCTGGCATACCTCATGAATTGGAGATAGAGGATGCTCCAATGGTAAGTGGACCTTATCAAATCTGTAAAATCCTAGTATAGCACTGCAGTACAATTTTAACAAAACAAATATCTTGTATAATAATTTTTTTCAGTTATCAAAATAATTAAATTTTACATTTTTTGAGAATTTGACAATTATTGTTAAAATATTATATAATTGAAAACATTTGTTGAAATTCAACCTAAGAATAAAATATTTATTAAAATAAGTAAACGAAGACTTGCATAGTAAACTTACTTCAAATCTATTGCAGATATTTCCAAAAATCTAGTTGATCCAATACCATTGCCAACACAGTATTGATCCTGAAGGAATTTGTCAAGAGGGAGGGAGGGGAGTTATAAAGAAAACTTTCATTACTTTGTTGCAAACGCTATTGCTTATAGTCTTTGTTAATAGACATTAAGACAATACAAAATATTAAAATCTATGCAAAGTGCAATACTAATGAACTATCCCATAAATTATTTTTTGACTTTGAATCTGTCCGTTATTTGATTATTTTTAAGGTCACTGTTTTTTAAAACTTGTTTAATGTAGTTAAATACATTAAGTTCTATCATATTTCAAGGTTTGTTTTTCTATCTGTACATAGCAAGTGTTTGAATTACCAATCTTGAAAACTTTATTTTCTGTTTCAATTATTTGCTCAAACCTCTTTTAACCTCTGACATAATTTAATATCTCTGGTACAGTTTGACCATTGCTGTTGTGGCGCTGTTAAACCTCAACAAACAACAAATGAACAATTGTGATTGGTAGAATTACATCCATTATCTATTTACAGTGTGTAATCATTTCATGGGCTGTTACACACTATACAGTATTGTTTTTTTTATATCTTAAATCAACAAACATTAACACCAGATGTGTTTTATTGATATTCTCAAGTTATTGGCCTAAAGTGAAGTAAGTATGCATGACAAGAGAAGGTAATACTATATATGTGATAAGATTTTTCTCTCAGGATTTTGTTAAAATTCAAGATTGTAATAAAGACCTCCATGGTCTAGTGGTCATAGCATCAGCTTGGCAAGCTAGAGATTTCTGGGTTTGATATCCGGTTGGGGTATCACCAGTGCTTCAGTCATAGCATCAGTTTGGCAAGCTAGAGATCCCTGGGTTTGATACCCGATTGGGGTACACCAGTGCTTCGGTCATGACATCAGCTTGGCAAGCTAGAGATCCCTGGGTTTGATACCCGGTTGGGGTATCACCAGTGCTTCGGTCATAGCATCAGCTTGGCAAGCTAGAGATCCCTGGGTTTAATACCCGGTTGGGGTATCACCAGTGCTTCGGTCATAGCATCAGCTTGGCAAGCTAGAGATCCGTGGGTTTAATACCCGGTTGGGGTATCACCAGTGCTTCAGTCATAGCATCAGCTTGGCAATCTAGAGATCCCTGGGTTTGATACCCGGTTGGCGTATCACCAGTGCTTCAGTCATAGCATCAGCTTGGCAAGCTAGAGATCCCTGGGTTTGATACCCGGTTGGGGTATCACCAGTGCTTCACAACTGGTTTATCAATTGGTTGTGGATATCCATATAACTGATAGCTTTTGAGAAAGTAATGGATGTAAGTAACTACCTACCTACCTGCAATATTTCTTCAGTGATATTTGATTGATATTTCCCATCTCCACACAGATTTCATATCCACCCGTTCAGCAGCGGCTACCTGGTACCACCTCTTTAACCGTGATCAACAACCACATCCCAATATCAGCAACTTCAACGCATTCAGAGTTTCCACACCTCAGCTCGCAAGCGGACCCATACTACTCCACCAGTAATCAAACCCAGCTTCCACAGCTTGTTTCAACCTTAGGAACTCTGCCAAATGGTCATTCGAGCTCATGGGGAAGTCAAGGGTCAGGGTCAAATGTCATGCCAAGACCCCCTAGGCCAAGGCCATCTAGTGCAGGAACTCGTCGCGGCAGTGGGGGAGGTGGAGATAGAACTGGCTATATTCCTCCAAAGAGCCCAACAAGTAGTCCCTTACCCCCAAGAAAAGGTGAGATATCGTTCTGTTCTAGAGGAGTTTGGGTGTAATGAGAAAATTTAATTGGAAGTTTAGCACACATGCATGGTAATGTAAGTGTGGTAAGCAAGCACACATGCATGGTAATGTAAGTGTGGTAAGCAAGCACACATGCATGGTAAGTTTGGTAAGCAAGCACAAATGCATGGTTAGTGTGGTAGGCAAGCACACATACATGGTTAGTGTGGTAAACAAGCACACATGCATGGTAACTGGTAATCAAGCACACATGCATGGTTAGTGTGGTAAGCAAGCACACATGCATGGTAAATGTGGTAATCAAGCACACATGCATGGTTAGTGTGGTAAGCAAGCACACATGCATGGTAAATGTGGTAAACAAGCACACATGCATGGTAATTGTGGTAAGCAAGCACACATACATAGAGTGTGGTAAGCAAATACACATGTATGGTGAGTGATAAGCAAGCACACATGCATGATAAATGTGGTAAGCAAGCACACCTGCATGGTTAGTGTGGCAAGCAAGCACACATGCATGGTAAGTGTGATAAGCAAGCACACATGTATGGTAAGTGTGGCAAGCAAGTACACATGCATGGTAACTGGTAAGCAGGTACACATGCATGGCTAGTGCAGTAAGCAAGCACATGTGTGGTAAGCAAGCACACATGCATAGAGAGTGGTAAGCAAGCACACTTGCATGGTGAGTGTGATAAGCAAGCACACATGCATGATATATTTGGTAAGCAAGCACACATGTATGATAAATGTGGTAGGCAAGCACACATGCATGGTAAGTGTGGTAAGCAAGCACACATGCATGGTAAGTGTGGAAAACAAGCACACATGCATAGTAAGTATGGTAAGCAGTCACACATGCATGGTAAGTGGGAAATAGAACTTATCTTGATTGGAAAGAGAACAGTTTTCTTTATTAGTAGTCGGTATTTCAATCTATTTTAGATTGGTTTAAAGGAGACATAAAGTCTGACATAATCCTTATTTCATATAATAGAATTAAAAATAATATCTTCTGACCAAGTTCCATACCTCCCAAAGGAATGTAACACATTGAAATTATCAAAAACTTTAAAGGGACTACTAAATAGTACTAGGGGTGCAGCCATTTTAATTTCAAGTAATACAGAATATGATGTCATCAGCCCAGCAGGATGTTGGAATGCTTTGTATTTCTTTGTAAGCTACTTCCAGTTTTCTAGCTGATGAAAAATATTTCTTTCGTAATAGTCAATGACATTTTTTGTGTACACATGAAATTATCAAAACATGCTGTTAAAATCTTTGTGCCACATCATTTTGGAATAAAAACTTTGATCACAATTATGAAGAAATACATTATAATCCTTATGTCCCTGTTGGGGAAATTATATCATCAGGCACAATATTTTAATACAGACATTCATGTCTGAACTAATCCTTTAAAGGATTGGTTCAGGGGTCAAGCAAGTCCGTCTTATGAAAGAGGACTTTCAAAAGAAACAAAATAGTGAAGAAAGCATTCAAAAATCTTATTCCGTTAAGAGATACATGTATCTAAGTTTAAAGTTTGGAAAGTTGTGTAGAAATGACTGAAATCAGACTAGTTGTTATGTCACAGACTCAGATTCCTCAAAGTCTTTATGTATTTTAAGGAAAGTTTATGTAATTTGTTCAGTATTTAAATTATTTTTCCTCAAACTTTCTTCAGGTGGTATATTATATAAATACCCTTCCTAGATTCAGTTTTATTACTTTTTTGACATATCCCATGGTTTTTAAGCCACAAAATCGCAGTTGTTATGTCATAGCCTCAGATTCTTCAATTCTTAATGTATTCTATTATATTTTGTGGCTTAAAACCATGGGATATGTCAAAAAAGTAGTAAAACTGAATCTAGGAAGGGTATTTATAATATAATAGTGAAATAATTTGAATTTAAAAAAATGAAATAAACTTTCTTTCAAATACATTGACAGTTGTTTAGAATGTGAGGATGAAAGATGCCAACCTTCCATAGAAGACTTACTAAGTCATTACTTATTAAGTCAAAGACTTACAAGTCATTTCTACACAGAAAAGACAGATCTTTAAACTTGAATATCTCCTTAAGATGTTTGAATGCATTTTCACCATTTTGTTTCTTTTAAAGTCCTCTTTCATATGAGATGGACATGCTTGACCACAGAACTAAACCTTTAATGATAAAAAATGAAAAAATAGTAACTAATGAAGTGAAAAAAGATCAGACAATTATCATGTCTGCACTAATCCTTGAAAGCAAATAAATGAGATGTTTTGATGACGATTCAAAATGTTTTAATTTAACCGATTTCATCTCCATGGAGCATCTCCGATATTGTTGTTTTGATAGTTATGTATTGGTGATGCAGATTGTGTGTGCTGCATTTCGTGACTTTCATCATATATGATTGATCATCATATAATGTTGTAGCATGACGTAGTTTTAGAAACAAATAACTTGTCTTTGGAGTTTATATATGTTTTTAACCCATGCACCTCCTCTCTCGATCCCAGCTCTCTGACTTTTAGTTCTCATATTTTTCTCAATCTCCCCATGTTTTCTTTCCTTCTTACTTCTAAAATGATTTAACCTCTCAGACACAATTTGACCCTTGTTGCCATGGTGCCGTTAACTTCGTTAAGCCCTCATCAAACAAACAAACAAACATTATATATGTTTAGCTTTGGTAAAATGTTTGCATTTTTCCATTTGTATTGAATCAAGTTGTCAGTGCGTTGGTTGGTAAGCATTTGCTGTAGGTGGTGGAATATTTAACCAGCTGTTGTATCGATCAGTACCGTGATGCTTGCAAGGATCAATCGTTAAAACTGGTCATATGTATTTGTCTCTTTGCAGTAACTGGTGGTGCCTGGGTGAGTTCTGTTGGAGCGAGATCAGTTGTGACATCACAACAAACTACAGGAAGTCCTACAGGTCAAGGGTCACCGGTTAATGACATTCTATTACTTCATGAAAAAGTAAGAAATTATGATTGAAAAGGAACAGCTATGCTATTGGCTAAATTAAATAGAATGGATAAAGGTTTAAGAAATTTGAAATACTGTTAAGAAGGTTGGACACAGTTAAAAAAAGTTATGTAGAATTTTGCTGATTCCAATTTAGAATTTGCAGTTCTTGAATTGTGTTACAAAATTGTGTTGTATTAATTTTAGATTAACCTTGGACCCCTAGTTTGATTCAGGAAGGGGGTAGGGTGCCATGACTATGACCAAGTAGGGTATTTACAAGGTAGTAAAGATAATACTGCATGATGTTTGAGCCACTGTTAACGATATATGGACAGGTAGCAAAAGCATGGCTTTAAAATGACCTGAAATATACTCAGAATTAACACTACAAATAATATGTTTTTGATATTGGGCAAGGTAATGTTTTCATTTTCTTTAATTATAGGATTAGTTCAGTTGTCCATCTTATATGAAAGGGGACTTCAAAAGAAACAAATTGGTGAAGAAAGCATTCCAAAATCTTATTCGGTTAAGGAGATATTTGATTTCAAAGTTTTATCAAATTTGTGTTGTGACGCCACGTCCTCAGATTCCTCTTTACATTAAGTGTGCAAGCTCTTTCCTTTCAGTATGCTATCATAGGGGCATTAATAATATGCACAAAGTGCATCAGATAGAGACATCATATTACACTCGCACGTGTGTAATTAGATCGTAGCTGTGCCAGGCCAAGCAAATAATGATATCATATTAGGTTTCCCTTGCACTGGCGAGGCGTGATGTGTAACCGTCAATTTTGGCCAAAATCGGCGGTTGCAGTGCATACTAAACGGAAAGCGGTAGTACACGTCATGTATGTCATATTTCGTGCGGCAATTTTGTTGCTTAAAAACCATCAGGTATGCTAGGATAGTAGTAAAGCAGAATCTAGTAAGGGTAAATATAATTTACCATCTTAAAAAGTTGGGGGGAAAATAATTCAAATAGTAAAAACTTAATCAATTTTCTTTTAAATATATTAACACTTGTTAAAAATGTGGGGATGGGAGTGCCAAGAATGATATACAGAGTCATGGCACTATCATTTTTCCAAAAGGTGAAAAAAAAAATGGTAGCAGAACAAACATCAACTGTTTATCTTACTGCATGCCATGAGAATATATACATGTATGATTGATAAGCCAGACAGTAGAGTCAATATCAGTTTTTTGTTTATAGAAAATATCATTCTGCAGTAGTTATGGAAACATAACCATTGAGCCCTTCTTGTCAAACTAATATTTGTTTAATTACATGAAATCAGCTCCTGAAACAAAACATGACTTGTTAAAGGATTAATTAAGGGGTTCATCTTATATAAAAGAGAACTTAAAAGGAATTTTCCCATGGACTTTGATTTTTTGATATATGATAGAGAAAATGTTCAGAAACAAAAGTGGTAAAAGAACTATGTTAATATCTTATTACGTTTAGAAGTTCGGAAATTTTGAGGTGTTTTTTAATTTGGACAAAAGTTGATTGGCAACATCTGTGATGTCATAGAGACAATTTCAACAAAATTCTTTTGCATTTCTTTAAAAATGATTTGGATTTTTTCTTATTGAAAATGTGATGTACACCAATAGAAAAACAAAATGTTTTCTTTTAAATTATATTCCACTCTATCTCTATAATGAACCAAAAATGCTGTTCAATAATTTAAAAAAAAAGTGTGGTTAAATTTGTAAGAATTAAATAAGAATTGTGCTGGAATTGCCTTGATGATATCACCAAGCTGAAGGACATATACTGTACGAGGTGATTTTGAAAACATTTTTCTACTCTTTAATTATTATAACTTCTAAACGGAATAAGATATTAACATAGTTTTTTCACCACTTTGTTTCTATAAATTTTCTCTATCATATATGAAAAATTGAAAATCCATGGGAATACTTATTTAAAAGAAACGAAATGGTGAAGAAAACATTCAAAAATCGTATTCCTTTGAGGAGATATTTCAAGTTTGGTATCATTTGTGTAGAAACGACTGAAATCGGATTTGTTGTGACATAGACTCAAATTCCTCTTTATGTATTCTATCCCACTCCCATCCATCCCTCCTCCCCCTCTCTACTTTGTTTTTTTCTCACCCATGTACCTCCTCTCTCAATCCCATGCTTTCTGGCATTTAGTTCTTGTGTTTCTTTCAATCTCCCCTTGTTTTTTTCCTTCCTACCTCTGGAATGATCTAACCTCTCAGGCACAATTTGACCCTGCTGTCGTGGTGCCGTTCAACCCTCATCAAAAGAAACAAACAAATGATGTATTCTATAATATTTTTTCCTGCGATTTGGTGGCTTAAAACCATTGGAGACATCAGGAATGTAGTAAAACAATCTAGTAAGGGTAGTTATAATTTAACACTTGAAGAAAGTTGAATGAAAAATAATTCAAATAAATTTTCTTGAAAATTCATTAAGAGTTATTCAAAATGTGAGGATGAGGGCACCAACCATCCATAAAAGACTTAATACACCAGTCATTTCTACACAGATAAGACAGAACTTTAAACTTGAATATCTCTTAACAGAATTAAGATATTGATAAGTATTTTCTGCACCATTTTTTTTCTATGAAGTCTCTTTCATATGATTTAAGCTTGCTTGACCAATAAACTAATCCTTTGATCAATTTTATTGTATATTTCTGATTTTAGATCATGACAAAAGCTATGAACAACACGACATTGTGTTTACAAAGATTCACAAAATCTTGACAGCCTTTAAGAAATTTAAGAATTCCACAATAGTGTTGATTAATGTAGGGAGCTGTTTATGATAGCTTTTTTTTGTCGTATTATGTAAGTTGATTTATTAGACTTCTTTCATTTGTAAATGGTCCACAACTAGTAATACACATTGAATTCAGTCCAAAATAATTAGCTAAACAGAAAAGACCAAATTGTCAAAGTTGTGAAAAACCTTTATTTCCAATAAATCAAATATTATATCCCGATTCCCCCCCTCCCCCCCTCCCCTATCTTTTTATAATTTATACCCTTGTTTCTTTCTTGTTTTGGCCTAATTCAGAATCGAGTGCACCCGTAGCAAGTAGTAAGAATGTTTGATCTGCTAACACAGTTGTGTGAAAGGAGAGTGGTAGATCTAGGGTATATGGAAAAATCAAATTTGTTCCCATGTAAGGTGTAAATTGATAGTGAATAAGTTGCTTCCAAAGTAAGTAATACAACCAGTTACACAACGGATGACTATATGAAACAAACCCATCATCAATCGGTACTCTCAGTGCTTTGATATTTATTTCCGTTGTTAAAAACTAGGAACAGAAGTTACTTCGCATGGGAGATGAAATAAACCGCCTAGCAGTCTATGAAGCAGAGTCTCAACGAAAAGACAGTGTTATCGCTCATCTGAGGGATGAAATGGAAAACATGGCGGTGGACCTACAAAAGTATCAGCCGTCAACGGGGACTGGGGACAGTAAGATGCAGCTTAAGGTTATGGATCTTGAGAGAGATGCTCAGCTGAAGCAACTTGAAATCAACGCTTTAAAAGAACAGGTGAGTAAGGCCTCATCAAAAAATTATGTTTTTAGCTAATCACCCTTGCATGCATCAGTTTTGAGAGAATGCCAGATTTTGTATTAATTTTTTTCTCTCAGATTAGTCAAATGAGTCGTTTATTGTGTTAATAAAAAACACTGTTGCGTTCCGAGCTTTGTTTACATACAGTTTTAAAATACTTGGTTTGTAGGTGAAAACCGGGCCGTGTTATAGAAACCGCATAGTTTTGTGAAAAAACAAAACTGTTCAACTTTAGTTATAACAATGAAAACTTCAACAAAATTATCTGACCCCCTCTCCCACATGGAACGCTCCCCATCTTTACAACTGACCCTTCCAAGTTCTTTTTATACCCCTTAACCCTCTCTTTAAATATACCATTTACCAGGATTAGTTTAGAAGTCATGCAAGTCCATGGTATATGAAAAAGGACTTAAAAAGACACAAAATGGTGAAGGAAGCATTCAAAAAACTTATTCTGTTAAGGAGTTATTAAATTTTAAAGCTCTGTCTTATCTGTGTAAAATGACTGGTGTACTAAGTTTACTATGGAAGGTTGGCACCTTCATCCTCACATTCTTAACAATTGTTAATGTATTTTGAAAAAAATTAAATTAACTTTGTTATTATTTGAATCATTATTCCTCAAACTTTCTTTAGCTGGTAATTAACAGTACTAAATTCTGTTTTACTAGATTTTCCTGAAATATCCAATGGGTTGTTATGATAGAATACATACAGATTTTGAGGAATCTGAGGCTATGACATCACAACTAGTCTGATTTCAGTCGTTTTTACACAAATGATACCAAACTTTAAAGTTAGATATCTCCTGAATGGAATAAGATTTTTGCACGCTTTCTTTACCACTATGTTTCTATTGAAGTCCTCTTTCATAAGACGGACTTGCTTGACCCTAACGGACTTTAAACCAATTCTTTAAAGGATTAGTTCCGACGTGATGATTGTCTGATCTTTTTTCACTTCATTTGTTTCTATTAATCATTTTCATCAGTAAGAAAAGTAAACTACAATGTCTAATAACACCTATTCAGGAAGTGGAGCTATCTGTTGTAATTTGTTTCAACCATATAGGGATCCATGTTCATGTTTACCCCCCTCCCAATCATGTTTTGCCCCTCCCACTAAAATCTCTCACAGCTGCCTATGATTGTACTTGCCTGACCCCTGAACTAATCTAAGGTAGTCTGAAAATAATTTAAATCTCTGCAGCACAATGCACTGTTCCACATTAGTAATTGAAACTAGACGGGATATATTGGTTTTATCAAGTAACCTGTGCTGAGGTTTACATGCCATGTGCTCAAACAACAGCAAATTCCCTCTTTTGTAATTACTTTACTTTATTCACTTTATTTGCAACACAATTCATTAAACATTCAAAACATGTTTACAGTGGAAGAAAGTACAAGTTAATATATAATACAGGAATAGAAAGTGAAATACAGTATGTTGATCACAAGAAAAGGTTGAGGAGACTCTACAGAAAGTTTAGAAAAGTTTTTAACATAAGTCCCCAAGACATGCATAAATATATTAGAAACATATAACTATATATATTTATATATAGTAACAAAAAAAAAAAAAATATCGAAAGGGATACATATGAAAAACATAAAAGAGAGAGAAAAAAAACTATCCAAACAACTGACCATGCCCGAAATCCTACCACCATCCGACCTCAACCCCAGCCCCTAACCCAGCCTCTACCCCAACCCCAGCCCCTACCCCAACCCCAGCCCCTACCCCAGCCTCTACCCCAGCCCCAACCCCAACTCAAGCTCCTACCTACCCCTAAACTCCCACCCTAATCAAAATCCTTAAAGATATGCATGCGGGTGTGATAATGGGTTTAAGGTTACTGTCTATAAGTAGCTACTAAACTTGTTTTAAGACGTTTTTTGAAAGAATTGGGAGCCACTGAAGTTTGTAATGAGTTATCTAGAGAATTCCAGAGTAAAGCACCAGCATGATGGATATGATGATGAGATAAGGTGAGTCTACAAAGAGGTGTATTGAGATTGTTCTTATACCTTGTACTTACAGAATGAATGCTTTTCGTCAAAACATTTTGGAAGAGTTTTTTTTTTTTATGTTTGAATACGAAAGTGGCAATCTGAAGTTTGTTAATGTCAAAGATGTTAAGAGCGTTCAATTTAAGTGGGAATTCCAATAAAATAGTGAAATTCCCTCTGCCCCCCTCACTATTGTGACTGGCACAATATGCCCCTTTCCTGTCAAAAAAATGTCACTAATCAATCAATTAAACATTTGATTTTTTGTTATTTGTTAAGATGTCTAAGATGACACCAGAGAGTAACGATCCAATGGATAACGTCGGGAATCTGCGCAGTCTTTTGAATCAACGAGAACGAGAGCTGACCTCTCTTAAGCAAGAACTGGAAAAGGTCAAGAAAGAACGGACATCAAGCAATGCCCTGGTGACCACGCTCCAGAGGGATCTATCCAACAGGGAGGGGGTTATTAAACGAATGAAGGGGGAGACCAATTTACTCCGGAACCAACTGAGGGATCGAGAGGTGTCTCTGTCAGCCATGTCTGCTAAGGTAATTCTTAATTGTAAAGATAAAAAAAAAAAAAAAAAAAAAAAATTTGGGGGTAAATCTGAAATTTATTTCTGGTTTTGAGTTATTGTTTCAAAGAAATGAATATTTATGCAATAATAAGATGGTTGTTTTAATTCAATGGATTTTCTTTGTTTGGAAAAGTTGACAATATTGTTTTAAACAGAATGGAGCGTCTGTGACATGGTGACATTTTGTGAAAAAATTTCATTGTCCAAAAAATTGTGACAATCTGTGACATCTTGAAGATTTTGTGACAAAATGAACATAAACAGATGTTTTCAAAATTTGTCTGACATTTTGTGACATGTTTTACTCCTTCACTTACTCACACTCATTGGTAATTTGATGTTGCATTTTAGTGGTGGATTCCATTTTTCATGAAACAGACAACCAAATGATCCTTGTTATGAGTATCACAGGTCATGATGTGTGAATCCATGCCAATCAAATGTGACAAAGGCAAAACTGATGTGACATTCTGTGCAAATGGTGCCAAAAATTACGTGACATTTGAGACATTCATGTGACAAATTTGAAATTTTGTGACGTGATATTTTGTGACAAGCTATCAATCATCGATCCATTCTCTGTTTTAAATTTTCTTTCCAGACAGAAGCCCTTAAGATGCTATATCTTTCATAGAACAGATAAAATCAATGTTTTTCTTGTTAATGAGAAAACCATGCTCTTCAGCAGCTAATCCATTGATAGTGTGTTTTCCTCTTCAAGCACTTTAGAAATAATTGATTAATGGATTGATTAATCAAAAATCAATATTTAGTTCTAGTTGAATTGAGTGTCGTCACGACACGGCTCCATTAAGTATTGATTATCATGGAGAAAAGTTTTGCGATATATTGGTATATTGCAATACTTTTCAAGAACACTGACTCAAGACACAAATGATTATTATCACTAACGTTACTTCTTTTATGATGAATGCAATTTTTTTTTATTAGCAGACGACATGATTGCGTGACTGACATTCATCACTTATCACACACGTGTTTCGTAATTCAGTCAACGTGACCGTGAATCATCAAAGTGAGAGCCTGAGAGGCATTTTCTGGGCCAATTTTTTGTTCTTTTAGCCAACTCACATTAGAGCGTGCCAGTGTGGGGGAAAGAGCACGATTTTCAATGGCCTAAACTTGACTTTTAGATCTAATACCATAACATTAGAATTGTAACATACAAAGTAGCCTTGCCTAGTTGTTCAAAAATTTCTTAGTTGAGTATTAGTTTTTGATATCGTGATATGTCGCGGGAGGCATATTTCATGTTGTGGGAAAAAATATATCGCGATAATTGACATGTCATGACAGCACTATAATCCATTAATAGTTTCTTTTTCTCTTTAACCACTGTAGAAATAATTGATTGATTGATTAATTTATCAATAGTCAATATTTAGTTGTAGTTAAATTGGAGGTATATGGCAGGTTGAGACCAGAAAGAGCTTTAAATTCTGAACAGTATAGTCTTTATACCATATCAAACCAGTATAGTCTTTATACCATATCAAACCAGTATAGTCTTCATACCATATCAAACCAGTAGTCTTCTTACCATATCAAACCAGTAGTCTTCATACCATATCAAACCAGTAGTCTTCTTACCATATCAAACCAGTAGTCTTTATACCATATCAAACCAGTATAGTCTTCATACCATATCAAACCAGTAGTCTTCTTACCATATCAAACCAGTAGTCTTCATACCATATCAAACCAGTAGTCTTCTTACCATATCAAACCAGTAGTCTTTATACCATATCAAACCAGTATAGTCTTCTTACCATATCAAACCAGTAGTCTTTATACCATATCAAACCAGTATAGTCTTTATACCATATCAAACCAGTATAGTCTTTATACCATATCAAACCAGTATAGTCTTTATACCATATCAAACCAGTATAGTCTTTATACCATATCAAACCAGTATAGTCTTTATACCATATCAAACCAGTTTAGTCTTTATACCATATCAAACCAGTATAGTCTTTATACCATATCAAACCAGTATAGTCTTTATACCATATCAAACCAGTATAGTCTTTATACCATATCAAACCAGTAGTCTTCATACCATATCAAACCAGTATAGTCTTCATACCATATCAAACCAGTATAGTTTTTATACCATATCAAACCAGTATAGTCTTCATACCATATCAAACCAGTATAGTCTTCATACCATATCAAACCAGTATAGTTTTTATACCATATCAAACCAGTATAGTCTTCATACCATATCAAACCAGTATAGTCTTTATACCATATCAAACCAGTATAGTCTTCATACCATATCAAACCAGTATAGTTTTCATACCATATCAAACACACCTGTAGCTTCTAGTGCTGTCATGAGATGTTGATTATCGTGATATCTCTTTTCCCACAACATGAAATATGCCTCTTGCGACATATCACGATACCAAAAACTAATGCTCAACTAAGAAATTCTTGTGCAACTAGGCTAGGCTACGTTGTACGTTACAATTTTAACGTTATGGTATTAAATCTAAAAGGCAAGTTTAGGCCATTAAAAAGGTGCAAAAGTACCATGAAATGTTTATATAAAAAACAAAATTGTGCTCCTAAGTTTTGTATGTAAACCTCAATTAGTTCATTGTATTCTTTTATACATATTTAGAGGCTTACTTAAAGGTTTTAATCGCCAAAAAGTTGAGAGGCAATTTAGTCTTATTCCAAAACTTATTGACAGGATTAAGAGTCAGTTATGTCACTTTCAAGTCTGATAATAATTACTAATAATAATAGTAATAATCAGCATTTAGAAAACACCATTAATCACGGCACTTATAAAGTAATTCAAATACATAAAGCAATATCTTTCCTTAGGAGAAATGGTCCGTCAATCATTCACAGTTAATGCACAAATCAACTCAGGCATATAATACACAGCTATTTTTGTCATTAGTTTGAAAACAAATTTCTCCCACGAAGACACCTGACACAGATTAGTGATTTCAATCACAAGAGTGCCCTGTGTATTCAGCACTGGATTTCTGTAATCTTATACACACTAATAAGCTTAGGCTACTTGGCTGTGGTGTGCATGGAAATGGCAGATAAACAATCATTGTTTGAAGTGGAAACACAATACACTAAACAGGAAGTCGGGTTGGTAATTGTCATACACCTGAGTTTTCAGGATAAACTCAGGTGTATGAATCAACAATGACCGGAAAATAAATTTGGGTCATGTCACATGGCAAAAATTCTTGTGTCCAGAATTGACCAATGATAGATCTTATCGACAAATCAACTGGTGGGGGTTTATGCACAGTTTTAGGGTGTTTCAGCTTATGTCATGAGGTCACGTGACTTTGTTTACATTGCCATTTTGTCGGGGGTCATGCATGGTGTTAGGGTGTTTTAGATGATGTCATGAGGTCACGTGACTTTGTTTACATTGCCATTTTGTCAAGCGAGAACGATCGTCTGCTGTACACTTATTTAGACTTACAAACGCTTGCATGTTGTTATATAAGATAATTTTTGTAAGATAACTAGGCTGGAATCTTGCTGTGCCATTGGTTGCACTAATAGACTTGTGCCGGAGAATGAAAAGACATTTTCTCGATTTCCATCTGATCCTGATCAACATTCGAAGTGGGTTTCTGCTGTACGACACAACGTCTTTCAACCTTCGGTATAGGATTTGCAGTGAGCACTTTATGTCAGGATTGTAGGCTTTGTCTGCGTACAACGAACAATCAGATGGCGTTCACGTAAAAATTACTTTTCGTATACCCGGTGAATATATAAAAAGTTAGGAAAATATAAGGCAAACAATAACATTCGCTGAACTGGTAGGTAGGTTAGCAGGCAGTGTCTTTGTTGTACGTGTGCTGTGACTGAGCTGTGTGAAGACTTGTGAAACGCAATAATGCTTGTTCGGCAAAATGGCCTCCAGATGAGTTAGAGTCACGTGATGAAATCCCTCTACTGGACCAAGTCTTAAGAAGAAAAAAAAATGTATTGCACGTGAAGGTACTACGCACCAGTATTGTTGTTTACGACTATTCATCTAACAACTTCAACTGATAGGTCGGGTAACAACATTAAGTCCAAACCTCGCAATACATTCTCTGTCTTAGCCCCGGACAAAACCTCAAATCTGTCGGGGTCAATTATTGCTCACAACAGAAACCACAATCCAGCACAAGCAATTACACCAGGGATTTCCACGCACTTCACCTCACTTTCCATGGTCATAATCTGACATTGGTAGTAAACAAATTTCACTGCAGCTGTACTGACATTCACGCTCAACACGAGGACAAAAGCATTTTCCTGTGATCAATGTGTCTGGCTTAAAGTAATATTACAAATAAGATGGTATTTAACAGAGAAGGTTTTGTTTGTTTATTGATGAGTGATTTTAAGTGATGTTTTTTTCAACCTTGTAGGCTTTGACAATTTTGGTCTAAAAATCTATTGCAACAGATTTTTTTCATGAAAGGGAAAATTCCCCATCAGCAGATTGGTCGAAGTACTGGAGAAATCAAGTTTGGCTAAACTCAGTTTGGAAAGGTCTATTAAGAATGTATTTTATCCAATTTTAGTTTAGCAGAGTGAAAGATGCTAAGAAACAAGAGGAAGAGTTAGCCGCAAAAAGCAAAGAAGTTGTCACGTTGAAGAGCGTAAGTTAAGAAAGGCGTGAAATCTATATCTAACCTATCATGTGACTAATTTGTGATTTCCCTAACGCTTTTCTGTTTTTTTTTGCAGCTTTCATTTCTTTGTTTTTTGCCTTGTTTCTATGGTTATATTCTCCTACTCACATGTCCATCTAATGACCAATCAGAATCAGGCATATATAGGTCTTCTCTGATTTTGAACAGAATGTTGACAGCTTTGGTAAAATCTTGATCTGTTTGCACTTCAAACTGCACTTCAAACTGCACTTTAAAGTGCACTTTAAAGTGCACTTCAAAGTGCACTTCAAAGTGCACTTTAAACTGCACTTTAAAGTGCACTTCAAAGTGCACTTTAAATGCTTTGGATGAGCGTACTCTAATAAAAAAACAAATCCATTTGCTTTTGAATGTAAATTCCCCTTTTCCATTCCTTAGATAAATAGGGGTACAGTTGTTTTGCGAATGACTCACTCCATTTCCGTTTCCACCAGAAAATATTTTGGTGTGTATGGGGTTACTATCAAGCCTTCTCAAGGGATGATATTATAAGCTTTGGAAAAATGTGCTACCCCATGAAAATACACATGCTACATTGCAGTGTAAATGTTATTGACATAGCTTTCTTTCTATATGTTAATATCACCATCAAATGCAGGATTTTTGAGGTTTATAAATCACATGAAGCTTTTGTCACTTGTAAAAATTATTGAATTTTAAGAAGCCACTAATTTTGAAATGCAGGACATTACAAAACTGATTTTGTTTCTGAATTAGAATGTTTCACCCTTTTTTTATATCTACTTGCTTAAAGTTTTTAGTAGTTTACAGCTGACACTAGCAGGTGTCAGGGATGGCAGAACCCAGGGCCATGGCCCCACTTTGCCGTAAAGCAAGGGGGCAGAGGGGCCCATCTAAAAAATATATGAAATTATTCTAAATCATTCAACTGAAGCCTCTTTCTTCCATTTTTAGATCAATAGAAATCTTTTTTTTTTTTTTTTTAGATGTGCCCTCATTGGATTTTCTGCCTCCCTTGCCCTGAATTCCTTCTGTCACTCTTGGGGGTGGGGAAATATGCAAATGATTCTGATTGGTCATTCTGTTATATCATTAACCACTTTTTGTGCTCTTTTGTTCGATATCTCTGCTGATGTGACTTTTTACTAACAGTTGAAGAAGATTCATGTCGAGGTGGAACATCTAAGGCAACAGTACAACAGAAGGGAAATAGAGATTATGACCCAAAAGAGAGTAAGTTTAAGGACATTGATGGAAATAGTGTAGGTAGAAGTAATTTGAATATAATAGAATATATTTAGGAAAGAAAATGTTGAGAGTATTAATTAAAATATTTTGAAGGCATTATTAGAAAGAAATTTAGGACATTTAATTTAATTGATATAAGCAATTTAGGGCATTGCTATAGAAGTTCAAGGATTTTGATAGGAATATTCTCATTATATTGCAAGTCTGAGAACATTGATCAATATAGTCTGAGGACATTGATAGAAATAGTCCGAGGACATTGATAGAAATACTCCGAGGACATTGATAGAAATAGTCTGAGGACATTGATAGAAATACTTCGAGGATATTGAGAGAAATAGTCCAAGGACATTGATAGAAATCGTCTGAGGACATTGATAGAAATAGTCAGAGGACATAGATAGGAATAGTCTGAGGACATTGATGGACAAAAGAGACATTGATAGAAATAGTCCAAGGGCATTGATCAAACTTGTCTGAGGACAATTGATCAAAATAGTCTGAGGACATTGATCAAATAGTTTGAGGACATTGATAGAAATAGTCTGAGGACTGATAGAAATAGTCAGAGGTCATTGATAGAAATAGTCCGAGGACATTGATAGAAATAATCCAAGGACATTGATAGAAATAGTCTGAGGACATTGATAGAAATAGTCTGAGGACTGATAGAAATACTCCGAGGACATTGATAGAAATAGTCCGAGGACATTGATAGAAATAATCCAAGGACATTGATAGAAATAGTCTGAGGACATTTATAGAAATAGTTCGAGGACATTGATAGAAATAGTCAGAGGACATAGATAGGAATAGTCTGAGGACATTGATGGACAAAAGAGACATTGATAGAAATAGTCCAAGGGCATTGATCAAAATTGTCTGAGGACATTGATCAAAATAGTCTGAGGACATTGATCAAATAGTTTGAGGACATTGATAGAAATAGTCTGAGGACTGATAGAAATAGTCAGAGGTCATTGATAGAAATAGTCTGAGGACATTGATTGAAATAGTCAAAGGACATTGATAGAAATAGTCCAAGGACATTGATAGAAATAGTCCAAGGACATTGATAGAAATAGTCCAAGGACATTGGTAGAAATAGTCCAAGGACATTGATAGAAATAGTCAGAGGTCATTGATAGAAATAGTCCAAGGACATTGGTAGAAATAGTCCAAGGACATTGATAGAAATAGTCCAAGGACATTGATAGAAATAGTTCGAGGACATTGATCAAAATAGTCTGAGGACATTAATCAAAATAGTCTGAGGACACTGATCAGTGTAGTTTGAGGACACTGATCAGTGTAGTTTGAGGACATTGATAAAAATTGCCCAAGGACATTAGTAGAAATTGTCTGAGGACATGATAGAAATAGTCAGAGGACATTGACAGAAACAGACTAAGGACATTGATAGAAACAGTCTGACGACATTGATAGAAATAGTCAGAGGACATTGGTAGAAATAGTCCGAAGACATTGATAGGAATAATCTGAGGGCATTGATAGGAATGGTTCAAGGATATTCATAGAAATAATTTAAGGGCCTAAATAGTCTGAGGAAATTGATAGAAATAGTCCGAGTTCATTGATAGAAATAGTCCGACTTCATTGATAGAAATAGTCAGAGGGAGGACATAGATAGAAATAGTCAGATCTTTTAGGCTTCATTAAAAGTGTTAATAGGGGAAACTGTATGAAGGTGTTTAACAAAATTAGGTATTGTGATGGAGGCTATAACCATCGATGTTTGGGGACACATTCCTTCAATTCATGTTCTGCTTGCTTTTTCATTGTCATCAAGCTTAATTTTAGTGTCCATAATAATTAATTATTTCTTATGCATTATGTATATGTATCATTTGTATTTAGCTTATAGTAATTTTCATTATGGCATAATTTGGTTTGTATTTTCTGTATGTAGTGTACTCCTTGTTTCCTAACAAGCTCCATGATATCTGCACTTAACTCATGATCAGCTCCCTATCTCATCCTTTTCTTCACCTCTAATACAATCTTATCTCCCTGGCATAACTTAACCATCATTGTGGTGGTGCTGTTAAACCTCATCAACCAATCAGTGAACTCCTTGTGAAGGGATATTTTTAGATAGGACGTTGCACTGTCAAACACATCCTCATTGACTGCCCACTTTTATGCCCACCCCAAAGCCTCCCTCAATCCTTTCAAATCTACATGAAGCAATATCTTTCTTTAGGAGAAATGGTCCGTCAATTATTCACAGTTAATGCACACATCACCTCAATGGAGGGGCAGCCGCCCCTCTGAAACAGCAAAGCTAGGGCACTGGGAGCATCTGACTGAAATATCAAGTGTATTATTCCTGATTCTGATGAATATTCAAATACGCTTTTCTTGTGCAAGATGGTACTGATAACCATTGATTTGAATGTTCAAATCAGACATAATGATTTTTCAATTAATACTTAATTTAAATTTATAATGAAACACGTATTGAAATGAACATTCTGATATTTTAAATGAATTTCACCTTCTCTCCCTCCTTCCCTCTATCCCACCTCTCTGTCCTATCTCAAGCACCTTAGTTTTTAACACCCTATTGGCACATTTGACTCCGACTGTTGCGGTGTCGTTAAACATCAACAAACCAAACCATTAAAATAAATAAGCAACAAAAGACTTATTTTACACAGCCCTCACTCTTCAACCAAGAGCTCTGTTAAACATTCTTATTGACTCTCCCTTTTTCCCAGGGACCGCCTCTAATCAGATAGCTCCATCCTCATTCTCTTAGACAATTACTTTCCTTCCCACAATTATCCTCGAGTGTTATAGATGTTGTGTTATCTTTTGTGGAGTGGGAAAAAATCTATTGTTCCGAAACCAGGAATTCGCAGGAAGGAAAAATATTCATACATTTTTGTTATTTGAGATTTCTTGATTAAAAACAGTATATATGCCCCAAAAAATAACCCTCATGTAAATGTGCGATGAAAATACATTACAATAATTGCGAAAGAGGGAAGTATTCAAAGATGGTTTCCCTACATTAAGACTATTTCTGTTGCGATTTTTTAGAGGAAGATTTTTGACACCTTTATTCAGAATCATGGGAAATTTTATGATTAATTCCAACTCAGTCTTTTATTACACACTCTTGACAAATTCCTTTCCCAATCCTCTGCCCCTATTACCCCTTACACTTCAAACCCGATAGCGTAATTTTATTCCTCATTCCCTTTCATGACTTCATCCCACACAGACTAAACCTACCTTTACCCCCAAAAGCTAAATTACCCTCATTGCACTATCAATATAAAAACACTTTAATCTTCTTGGTGCATCTTTTTATTTTTTATTTTTTTCCTCTTGCCTACTTGTTTGACTTTTCTAATTAAAGGAATAGTTTAGTGGTCAAACAAGTCCATGTTAAATTAAAGAGGACCTCAACAAAATGGGGAAGAGAGTATTCAAAAACCTTATTCCATTAAATGATTTAGTTCAGGGGTCAAGCATGTTCATCTTATATGAAAGAGGACGTCAAAAGAAACAAAATGGTGAAGAAAGTGTTCAAAAATCTTATTCCGTTAAAGGATTATTTCAGGGGTCAAGCATGTGTATCTTATATGAAAGAGGACTTCGAAAGAAACAAAATGGTGAAGAAAGTGTTTAAATATCTTATTCAGTTAAAGGATTAGTTTAGGGGTCAAGCATGTCCATCCTATATGAAAGAGGACTTCAATAGAAACAAAATGGTGAAGAAGGCATTTAAAAATCTTATTCCATTAAAGGATTAGTTCAGGGGTCAAGCAAGTCCATCTTAAATGAAAGAAGACTTCAAAAGAAACAAAATGAGGAAGAAAGTATTCAAAAAAATCTTATTCCATTAAAGAAATATTTAAGTTTGAAGTTTGGATGTCACTGCCTCAGATTCTTCAAAATCTTTATATGTTCAATCATAAGTTGTGCAGCGATTATGTGGTTGAAAACCATTGGATATGTCAGGAAAGTAGTCAAACAGACCCTAGTGAGTTTAATTATAATATACCATGTGAAGAAATTTTGAGGGAAAATAATTTAAATATTAACAAAATTAAATACATTTTCTGCACACACAGACTGAGTGACGGCAAAATGTTGAACAAAAATTGTGCTTACGGGCTTTGTAAATCTGATTGCTGTTACCCAGAACACTTAGCAAACTAAATTTTGTTTATCCCATTTACTAAAAACTCTAAAGATCCGGAGAATTGCCATAAATGAATCAAAGCTTTTAGTAGGCCTCACGAACATCTAAATGTCAATGCATTGGGTGTACGCGATTGCGGATTTGAGATCTGTTTGCCCCCACTTGCTTACAGCGTTGCTATGGTGGGTGTGGCTTATTTCATAACTCAGAGACGTTAATTGAGGTTTTGATGGAGATTCAATTCCTCTTGGTTATATTCAACTGCTTCTGTTAAGGGCAAGGATTTAACACATACGTTTTTCTCTTTATCATGTCACAAATTTAATTAAATATTTGTATAATTCATTTTAATAAGACCTTAAGATTCAGAATTCTGTAAAATGGTCAATGTTTAAAGAAAAGGTATCGTCCCTTATGAATAAATGTTGGTATCGTCACTTTCATTTCTCAATTTTCTCTCTTGATTGCGTGAAATCTGTAATGTTATCGATTACACATCTGCCAGACCGAACATAGGGCCTACATGTGTTATAGATAACACAGATTTCTTGCAATAAAAAAGGAAAATTGAAAATTGGAAGTGACGTTACCAGCATGGCGGCGTTCACTTCTGAATATATTTATTGGGCGATATTTTCCCTTTAACTGATTGGTGTTGAAACACTTGATAATTATCATGGTTTATAGCAGCGATTCTTAATAGGCGGTCCACCACGGGCCAAATTTGGCCCGCCAGACAATCCAATCTGGCCCGCCAGACAATCCAATCTGGCCCGCCAGACAATCCAATCTGGCCCGCCAGACAATCCAATCTGGCCCGCCAGACAATCCAATCTGGCCCGCCAGACAATCCAATCTGGCCCGCCAGACAATCCAATCTGGCCCGCCAGACAATCCAATCTGGCCCGCCAGACAATCCAATCTGGCCCGCCAGACAATCCAATCTGGCCCGCCAGACAATCCAATCTGGCCCGCCAGACAATCCAATCTGGCCCGCCAGACAATCCAATCTGGCCCGCCAGACAATCCAATCTGGCCCGCCAGACAATCCAATCTGGCCCGCCAGACAATCCAATCTGGCCCGCCAGACAATCCAATCTGGCCCGCCAGACAATCCAATCTGGCCCGCCAGACAATCCAATCTGGCCCGCCAGACAATCCAATCTGGCCCGCCAGACAATCCAATCTGGCCCGCCAGACAATCCAATCTGGCCCGCCAGACAATCCAATCTGGCCCGCCAGACAATCCAATCTGGCCCGCCAGACAATCCAATCTGGCCCGCCAGACAATCCAATCTGGCCCGCCAGACAATCCAATCTGGCCCGCCAGACAATCCAATCTGGCCGCCAGACAATCCAATCTGGCCCGCCAGACAATCCAATCTGGCCCGCCAGACAATCCAATCTGGCCCGCCAGACAATCCAATCTGGCCCGCCAGACAATCCAATCTGGCCCGCCAGACAAACCAATCTGGCCCGCCAGACAATCCAATCTGGCCGCCAGACAATCCAATCTGGCCCGCCAGACAATCCAATCTGGCCCGCCAGAAAATCCAATCTGGCCCGCCAGACAATCCAATCTGGCCCGCCAGACAATCCAATCTGGCCCCCAGACAATCCAATCTGGCCCGCCAGACAATCCAATCTGGCCCGCCAGACAATCCAATCTGGCCCGCCAGACAATCCAATCTGACCTGCGAACAATAGCCATAGTGCAACAAATTATATAGTACATCCCAATCAATCTGAATGAGACCGGTAAAATCGCAAAATCCTCGTTTATTTTGGTGTTTTTTGAGGCAGAGCAGCACACTAGAACATAGCAGCTTATTAAATCAAATGTTATTTTCAGTTCCGCTATAAAATGGCAGACTTGCGGCGTGTCAAATGAAGGCAGATAAAAGAACCGCTGACATCTGGTGTACATCCTCATCACACATGTGCTCTCAGCTTGTTTGTATTCAAGGATTGTTTTGGGTTTTGTTTGTCATGTGATGCTGGTTTTGCTACGCGATTGGCCCGCGGCCTGAGGCTGTTGTCAAAGGGTGGCCCTTAGAAAAAATTAATTAAGAAACCGTGGTTTATAGCATATTGTAATTTATCATAATATGGCCTTCAGAGTCAAAATGTTAACTGATTTTTGTTGAAACTGTTATAGCATATATTCTTCAATTTAACTTAAATTCTTGCGACCTGTCTTTAAATACCTCCTCAACGGATTAATTATTAGAAAGTTTTACGTCATCACTTTCTTGTCCTTTGATTGGCCTGTCTGATTTACTTCTTTTCTGTTGTGCATTTTGATGAAGACTCATTTTCTGTATTCTTTAGAAATTAAAAGGAATGGAAGTCAAGATAGATGAAAATACTGCCGAGATTGCCACCAAGAAAGAAGAAATTGATAAACTCCAGAATCAAGTAGAAGATGACAAAAGGGTAACTGACAACCAATCACATTTATGTTGTTCTGAGTGATATGATTTTGATAGCTTCATAGGTGCCAGATTTGGCTAAACCAGAGGACTTTACCAATCACATTTATGTTGTTTTGAGTGATATTATTTTGATTGCTTCATAGGTGCCAGATTTGGCTAAATAAGAGGACTTTACCAATCACATTTATGTTGTTCTGAGTGATATGATTTTGATTGCTTCATAAAGCCAGATTTGGCTAGACCAGAGGACTTCACCAATCACATTTATGTTGTTCTGAGTGATATGATTTTAATTGCTTGATAGGTGCCAGATTTGGCTAGACTAGACTTTACTAATCATATTTATGTTGTTCTGAATGATATGATTTTGATAGTTTGATAGGTGCCAGATTTGACTAGATCAGAGGACTTTACCAATCACATTTATGTTGTTCTGAGTGGTATGATTTTGATTGGTGCCAGATTTAGTTAGACCAGGGAACTTTACCAATCACTTTTA